>JAUPMG010194759.1:0-10121 GCA_031762675.1 Pachysandra terminalis
AGCTATCTTCATATTGACCAGCCACTTCATTGACGATCACAAAGCTCCCAACCTTGCGCTGCTTCTTCTTCGAATACCGATTCACGATACCCGAAAGTAACTTTGCTGATATCTGCCAATCATGCCATGAATCAACAAATGAACTGCTCAACTCCAATGACCTCAACCTTCTCAAATTCCTCTTCGCTGTTAGATTTCTACACAGACCCAGATCTCCATTCCTCTTGAAATTCATATTGGATGAGGACAGAGCATCCAAACAGAGACATGGGCAGGTGTGTGAGATGACGAGGGATGAACCAATCAAAGAAAGAGCTCCTACCATTCTTTTCCCACTCTTTCAACCAAGGAATTCTTCAAAAAAGAATCAAAACTAAACCAAGATTTCTTCTTTTTAACACTGGAATTGAATCAAACCAACTTAAGAGAATCACAATACAAGTAAGTATTAAAGAAAAATGAAATCTGAAAGTTACAATCCAAGATTTCTGAACTGAGATGGGAAGATCTGGAGGGAGAAGCTTAATTTGATTCACTCAAAAAAGAAAAAAGAAAAAAAAAAAAAGATTGTTGCGTTTAAACCAAGATTTCTTCTTTAACACTGCAATTGAATCAAAAATTAAAGATACCCACTTAAGAGAATCACAATACAAGTAATGGGTATTAAAGAAAAATGAAAACTGAAAGTTGCAATCCAAGATTTATGGAATGAGATGGGAAGATCTGGAAGGAAAAGCTCAAATTTGATTAAACTAAAAAAAAAAAAAAAAAAGCCAGTTGGTTGGGTTTGGGGTTTAGTCTGTAAAGGGTGTTTTAGAATGTTACTCAACCATCACCAGACAATTTTCTGAGGTCCAAATCTCTCCTCCCATAGCTTTCTCTTTCATCAAGCTCGGTTTCCTCTCTACCCACCTGCACCTGGACGGTTTATTTTTCTTCTTCTATTTTTTTTTTCTTCTTCATTTTGGTGGCTGTTTAGCCACGTGTTAGACCATCTTTGACTGCCTTTATAACGTGTAGGAATCTCCAATGCAAGTACTTTTTGCACGTATTTTTAAAGTCGTGTAAGATTCACTTTCAAGATTCTAAAATTCTAGAAAACAAATTGGCATACCCAAACATAAACATGCATGTGCTTGGGGTCCCACTTTTTTTCTTTTTGGTAAGAAGGGTCCCACTTAGAAGACCATAACATTCCCTCTGATTGAAAGAACAGCTTGAAACCATGGTTTTAAGGATCGGTCCGGACCGGATCGGATCGGATGGGCCAATCCGGATCGGGATTGACCAGGACCGACCTGATCCCAAGCCACGATACAAACTATTGTATCAAGTGACTTTGGATTGGACCGATCTAACCGGTACCGATACAGATCGTCCGATCCTGTCCAATCCAATCCGATCCGATCCAACCAATCCAATTTTTTTTTCAATTGGCATTGGATCGATCTGAGCAATACCTATACAAATTGGCCAATTCGGACCGATCCAGTTTTTTTTTTTTTTTTTTGGAAGATCCAAAATTTGGATCGGACCAAGATCGGTGATCTGGATCAAATCGGCCTGGACCGGTCCAATCCAAGATCCCGAGAATAAAACCTTGCTTGATACATGGAAGGAACTATTAGGATCATCTATTCAATACATTTTTTTTCATATAAACTCAACAAAACTAGGGGTGCAACTTGGGTCAGTTCAACCCGAATGCAGACTGGTCTAAACCGACTTCGGTTGGGTTAGAATGGATTTTTAAAAATTTGGTTCAGTTTTGATTCTGAAATTACAAAACCAAATTAGATCAGTTTAGTTTTGGGTTGAAGCCTCGATTAAATCAAACCGAAGCAACCCAAATTAGCCTATATATGTATTATGTAAGATATATATATATATATATTATCTATGATATAATTCTTAACAAATCTTGTATTAACCTTATCTAACCCAACCCAAATTGAAAACTACAATTTGGGTTGGGTTGAATTTAGGGTTTTCCATTTCAATTCGATTCGGTTTTCAAGTTGGGGAATTCGGTTCAGTTTAATTTGGGGTTAACTTTCACCAACCTCAATTTGGTCTTGGGTTGATGTCAACCGAACCAAACCGAACCAAGTTGTACCACTAACCATATCTACTACTATGAGATTGATGGACCAGAATTGTGATCTACATGACAAGTAGCTTAGCAACATTCCAATAGACCCTAAAAACCATGTGCAACAGTTCTTTCACATGGTGCATGTTCAAGGTGGGATTTGAAATTTTGAATGGCCACAACACAAGGGTTCTATAATCTATTCCAAGTCAATCAATCCTTTGGATGAAAAGCATGGAAAGCTAGTCACCCAAGTATTCAACCACAATACTACTTTACATGGTCACAGTCAAATATGGAAAAGGCTTAGGCTTTGTTTGCTTGTTATTTTGGAAATGCATTCTAGGGCTTGGAATGAGCTCCAGTAGGTAGAACAAATTTTGACAGATAAATGGTCTTTTGGTTAGCAGAGGCAGATGGGTCCTCCCAGAATGAGAATGAGAAAATACATTATTCGAACCATCTCTAACCTTAATTTTAAATTTTGGGAATGAATTTTGAGGTTTTGCAATGGCAAACTTGTAAATAAAATGAGTAATGACAAATTTGTAAATGCATTCCTTCTATTATAAATTATTTTGGAGTGTTATTATTACATTTAAAAGGATAAAGTTGAGCAAAGATTATGTATGGCTATAGGATTTTATAAAAGTAATTATAATTAAAAGAAAAAAAATTAAAAAATTTAGTCAGAACTCATTTTGTTACATTGTTAACCAAACATCCATATTAGATTAGAAATCATTTTGTTACATGCTAACCAAACACAACCAAAAAGCCTTCAAAATTAGTTCCTAAAATGAACTTAGAGCACGGGTTCCAAAAATGAGTTCCTGATCCAAAATAACAACCAAACGAAGCCTTAACTAGTCAATGTCCTTTAGACTTGACTAAGGGCATCGTGCATCAAATTTGCAAGCTATAAAGATCATCATACAAACATCTGAGCTGCCTATATAAACTGTGCTCTTAAACTTGCAGAAATAAGATGATTCCTCTTATAAATTTCACATTGAAGGGGAAAAGAAAAGTGTGTTCTGTTCAATAAATTAAACAATAGCTTACAGAACAACAAAATAATTTTTGACTGATCCTATCTACACAAATCATTTACCTCACAATATGCTGAGACCATACACAAAATGGGTAGAAAACAAACTTGGTAAAAATTAATATCCAAAATGAACAGTTCAGATTGAACTTTCCCCTAGCAGTTAATTCCACACTGTTGAACGTCTGGACCGGTAACCCTAGTGGTGAAGGGATCGATTCGAACCCAAAGCAACGAGAAGATCGACGCAAGGAGAATCGACCACACAACGACAATGGTGGGTGTCCGGTTCTGGCGTCCCATCAGACCTTTAAGGAAGGGATAAAGATGGACAATCACCCAGAATGCAAAGAAAAGCTTCCCGAAAAGAGGACCCCATGACTGATATCCACTGTTAATCGCATAGGAGATACCAGCAACGACTCCCACCAAGTTGATTATGAGGAGGGTGGTGGGTGGGATGAGCAAAGTTGTCCATTTGAACATGTAGAGTTCAGCAGAGTCACCGTCTTCGTCCGATGCCTTAGAAGTGACGGTGAAGTTGGTGTCAATGCCAGCAAGAACTTTTAGCAGACCTTGGAAGACGGCAAAAAGATGAGCCGACACACCTCCAATAACCCAGAACTGTTCATTCCTCCACCATTCCTCAATCCCGACACCACTCCACCTCATCTCCAGTATACCAGTGGCAAAGATGGAAAGAAAGAGGGATATGAACCAGATGCTAGCGACGTTGCTAATCTGCAATGCCAAGTAGTGTAGTGAGATTCAGTAATATTAGGCCCAGTAGGGCTGTCAAAGAGCCAAGCTAGCTCGGCACAGGCTCGGGCTCTACTCCTATGAGCTGAGCTTGAACTCTATAATTAGGCTGGTGAGTCGAGCTTGAGCCCAAAAATAAGCTCATTATCTTAATGAGATTGAGCCGAGTTTGGGTAAGGTCAGCTCGGTTTATGTATAAAACTCTGCATCTATATTCTTATATCGTAAACATACATGTTAATATATTATACTCTTATGTAATAACAATCATCAACTATAATATGATCTATTTGGATTAAACTAAACTTCTTTGCAAGCCAAGCCTTTTACGAGCTGAGTTTTTGTGAGCCGAGCCCAAGCCAAGCTGGGAAAAGCTCGGCTCAGGCTTGGACTCGACTCCTATGAGCTAAACTTGAGCTCTATAATTAGGCTCATGAGTCGAACTTGAGCCCCAAAAAAAGCTCATTATCTTAATGAGCTTGAGCCGAGCTTGGGTAGGCTCGGCTCGGTTTATATATAAAATTATGCATCTATATTCCTATATCTTATATTACATATTAATATGAAACATACATGTTAATATATTATACTCTATGTAAAAACAATCAACTATAATATTGATCTGTTTGGATTAAATTAAGCTTCTTTGCGAGCCGAGCCAGAGCTGAGCCCGAGCCAAGATTGGCTCGTTTACAGCCCTTGGCCCAATATAAACCAATCTGCAAAAAAAAAAAACAAGCTTGTCAAGGTGAGGGATGTGATAAAATGAACCTGTGGAATGATGAACTTCCCAGTGAGCAGACAAACGGCAGGCAATGTACAATATGCGAGTAGAGGAATGGAAGTGAGTGGGTAAACGCTGGTGTTCACGTATGCGAATCTCTCAAGCCATTTCAGCCTTCCACCATAACCATACCATATAGGACAGTGCCGGCTCAGAAGAATTTCTACCGAACCTAGAGCCCATCGAAGCACTTGGTTCAAACGATCTGACAGGTTGATGGGAGCAGACCCTTTGAAGGCTGGGAGCTGGGGCATGCAATATATAGATCGCCAACCACGAGCATGCATCTTGAAACCAGTTAAGATATCTTCTGTGACAGACCCATAGATCCACCCTATCTACAGGGCCAGAGACATATATCAGTGTGATTTTTAAGAACCATAGATCAAACACTAATACAACCTATCACATCTTATTAAAGAAAAAGAAGCCAACCACCAACAGGCCAAACGATTTTATCGGCAAAAATTTAAGTCAATCAAAGCATAAAATGTCAAGTGATATATCGCGATATAGAAATTTTTTCTACAACTTTAACCATGATAAAAATGTAATAAATAAGGTGGCTGAATAAGTTTCTTTAGCAAATATTATTAAAAGGGATCCTTCATTTGTTGTGCCCACCTCATCTTCTGCATTTTTATAGAGGAAAAAAAATGATAATTTCCAAACGAAGTTTCAATATTTAAAAGGACGGGTTGCTTTTAAAAACAATTCTGAAACAAGTATTTCATTTCCAAAATGTTACTGAAATTGCATTCAACTTGCTGCATATGCAATAAATTTGGCCATTTGCGATTAAGCAGAAACGACAAAAATGCCAATAACATTTTCTTTAAGGGTAGGATTTGAAGAAAAATTTCAGGTTCATGGATAAAGATGTAAAAACGAACACTACAAGAGGAAAATCTATTAGATTGAACAGATAGAGTTGGGAAGAAAAGATTGAACTTTCCCTTCTTATTATCATAGTATTTTTAACTATTTGGTTCCCCATCCATGCCTTCCACGTCATTTATCATTAAGTAATGACAGTAAAGCCAGACGTAAGATAAAGCAACCAACATACCTCTCTTCCCCAGTCTGTCTTGTCCTCATACCCACAGCTGATAACATGGATAGCTTCTTTAAGAAGGGTCTCAGGAGCGGCAGACTGAGGAACACCACCATGTTCCATAAGCGTAGATGCAACAAAAACAGCTGACTGACCAAACCGTTTTTCTAGGCTCATCTGTGACATAAGCAGTGACTTCTCATCATCTAATCCAGCACCTGATTTAGGAATGCACCAAGGAAGATCAGGGTCACATTCTAAAAAACAATCAGAAATTTCCCTAAATCAATTCATGTTGCATAGACAAGGAATTGTAGGATTCTTTGCAGACAATGATAGATGGATATGCAGCGCCTTTCGGTTAATCCGAAAAGAGAAATACCTTTTTCTACATACAAAAAGAGATAACGGAGAATCTAAAAGCTAGAAAAATAATAAAAGATGCTGTTACAAGCTGAAGTCTTCAAGAATCTTAATTTTATTGACGAAAACCTACCCGTATATATCTAAACTTACAGTTAAGGCATATAGAAGACACCAGATACTGCCACCATTAAACAGGCCGGAAAGGAAAAACGAGATACAAAGGTCAGAAACAGTGATATAGGACTCAGTTCGCATCTTGGAAATTCTGATTTTCTTTCTTCCCACTGTTTATTCTTTTAAAAAAATAGGATTTTTTCCCAAAATTTTCAAAATGGTGAGAAATAAAAACTTGCCATCATCATAATACAAGATGCCATTTCAATCAGTTTTTAGGAATCTACAATGTTATTTCTCAACTAGAAAAATAAGTTCAAATATTCTCACCAGAGAGAGAGAGAGAGAAGTAATTAAGAAAAAGGAAAGAATAACCTTGCGGGACAATTTTCTCTCATGTCCAATTTGACATAATTGCATGCCATGTTTAACACTTTAATTGGTACACAAGGGAAACAATCAAACAACAAAAGACCAGCAACCTTACCTTCGACCCCTTCTTCTATATCTTCAAGATTAAATATCGGCACAGTAGGATCCACATGCTTGCTCGATTTTTTCTTGTCCCACCCCTTTTTATTCGACTTTGAACTCTTCTTTCGTGATCCACCACAGCATAAAGAAAACAAACCTGGTCTTTTATGCTTAGGCTTGAGAGGAGGCTCATAACCATATAAAGCCGTTCTGTTGAAGACACATCCTGTACCGACATAAACAGGGCCTTGGATACCATCCAAGCCTCTTAAATTTATCTGACATTTACAAGAAAAAGAATAAAAGAATTAAAAAAATGGTACCAACCAATTATGAGGACAGTGCTCAATGTAAGCATGATAAATAAAACTCAACATGTCACACAAACAAACACACTTAGAATACCTTTAAAAATTATATGGATTATTGAGAGCCTCAAAGAATTCTGAAGCAAAATAACAGAACTTACATCAAAGAAAACAGTGTTACGATTGGCATATCGATCACTCCTATCAATACCATCAAATCTCTGTGGAAATTGTACATAACAGACTGATTTCCCAAGGTTTGGATCCATCAGAAAACACATAGCTTCCCTCAATGCCTTGCTGTTGTTAATGTAGTGATCACAATCAAGATTCAACAAGAAGGGTCCATTGGTAAGGACTGCTGATACGCGAACCTGCAGAGGATTAATGTTCATCATTAGAGCTTAGGCGTGCCTAGAGGTATGGATAACGTTCAATTTGAGATTGTTTAACAACTCACCAGTGCATTCATAGCACCAGCTTTCTTGTGATGTTGGAAGCCTGGACGCTTCTCACGAGACACATAGACTAACCGAGGTAGCTCATTACCCTCAGTGTCAAGCCCTCCACTTTGGCCTAAGAAAACCTGAAAACAGTGAAGATTATTTCAACTCGGGTACCAATAAACATTAACAAAAAGAAACAACACAAATCATGGTTTAAAGAATCATTCGATACCGATATGGATTGGCAGACCCATATTGGTGTCAGACTGAACTGATCTGAGATATAAGACGATATGTATCAGTCTACACTTGCAAAACCCCTTAATTCCAAACACTATTTCGGACCGATCCGGTTGGATATTGATTCGGATCAGCCAATCCAAATCGGTATCAGAGCTGAACTACACAGCTATCGATACTGATATTTTAAACCCCGACACAAAATAAACTTTGCAGTGGTGCATCAATAAACATTAAGCTTTAGTCAAACCCAATTAGTTGGCTACGTTGTTAAAATCGAACAATTCAAAGTATAAACCGTACAATTTGATTCAATTCAAATCAACCCTAGCTCGCATGATTTAAAAGTACCATTCGACATCGATTCAGGATCAGGCCGAAATGATCCGAGAATAAGATGATATATATGGGTCAATATTTGACATGGTAGAAGACGATAATTATCCGTCTATACTTTTTTTTTATCGATACAATTATCGGTCTATACTTGAAAATTCCCTTAATTCCACACATGGTCTCAGACCGATCCGGTCCAATACTGATTCGGATCGGCCGATACTTATTGGTGTAGAAGCTGAAAGATACAACTACCGATACCAATACATTAAACCCTGATAAAAATCCCTTAATTTCACACTGTCCCAGACTGATCCGTTCCAATACCGATCCATATCGATATCAGAGCTGAACATACAACTACCGATATTGATACTTTAAACCCTGGCCATACTTGAAAAATGCCTTAATTCCACACACCGTCTCAAACCAATCCTGCCCGATATCGATTCATATTGGCCAGATCCGTATCGGTATCAGAGCTGAACGATACAACTAGTGAGATCAATACTTTAAACCCTGCTAGCTCGATTCAAATTGTATGAGACAATCGGTTCATGTTTGAATCATATCATTCATATGTAGAACCTTACAGTTCACAATTAATCATACGATTTGTATGATTTAAAAGATTCAACTCTGTAACACTAAAAGAGACGTCATTTCATTTTTACTACAAAAATCCACTTCTTGTTTAATCCTTCTCTATACTATCATACTCCAAAATGATACATAAAGAAACATAGTTCACTCATTTTAACAACCCAAAAAAAACTTTTCCTAAGACAAACCCAAAACCTAAACCTCAAACCCTAATTCCACTAAAACACTAAGAAACTTATGATTAACAATTCATGGCTTGACAACCTTGCAAACTAGGATAAGCAATATTATTGTTTGTTTACCCGGCAGAAAATTTTACTTAAAACCGAAATATGAAAAAATAAAGACCATACATCACATGACAAGAGAAAGCACAAAAACAAAGGCCTATCAATCTCTTAAAATTTAAAATATTTACATATTAATGCATATTATTTATTGATAGACAACAAGCCGAATGCTTTTAATGGAAAATGGTGTGAAAGCAGATGCTTAGAAAAGATTACAACGGTAAACAGCCCCCACACATGACATTTTCCCAATGAATTCCAATCTTAGCTAACTCGTCATATGTGTCATTTACCAAACATGGGATTCTTGATAGTGAGATGTTCATAAAAAATGTTTAAGTCAGGCGACATGTATGAATGCACAATATCATCAATAGATTTAGAAGTTTAATTGATTTATATGGCATTTATTTATCTGTGTCAACATGACAACAAAAATCAAGCATCAAATTATTGATATATCGAATTATTAAACATAGATTACATGTACTAACGCACATTATTTGCTATCAATAAGTGAACTTTTTTAATGGAAAGAGAGAAAAAAACGTGCTAAGCAGAGATTACAATGGTAAGCATTCTCCAGTCTCCACACATCATATAACCCCAATGAGTCATTTTCAATGGTGACCTGCCATACATGTCAGTTACCATCCTTCGGACCCATAAGAATAAGAGTAACATATTCATCAAGTGTGTTTGGGGAAATCCATCTTTCTAAACATATATTATATGCACAATATCATATTGACATTTAGGAGTATTATGGGTTTTATAGAAATTGAAACCAGTGTTCACTTGGTCAGGTTTTTTGCCACTAGATTGAACGTCTTGTTCCACCACGTGCTTAGACTAGCCAATGAGACAGCTGACAGATTAGCCAATAAAGGGGTTGTAGGACTGTGATGCTTAGGGGCCCACAGTCAGAGGGCATGTTTATGGGGATTAGTCCTTTAGGATCCTCACTGTTGTTGGGACTGTGATGCTTAGGGGTTCTCCCTCCCTCCCTCTCTCCCTCACTCATATATAAGTACTCTAATTATTCATAAAAAAAAAAAAGGCGTTAAGCCACAATAATGAAATATACATATTGTATTTAGAAACCCCTTAATAGTTAATTTCACTTCCAGATCAGATCTACCAATGTCTGACTCACCTGGATCATGCCTGGATGATCTCTGATGTTATTTCCTGGCCATGGTGT
>JAUPMG010194789.1:0-10120 GCA_031762675.1 Pachysandra terminalis
GCTTAAGGGTAAGAAGAGGTAATGAACATGGAAATAGGGGATATTATTAAAACAAAAGATAAACAAACTCTTAAACCACTTATGGGTTTACTCACTCATGGTTACAAATGAGGGTGTATATAGGCTTTCAGAGGGACTGCTCTGGAGGTAAGCCATGGTTTTCCTCAGACTCTTGCCATCTTATTTATAGAAAGAGTAGGACTCCTTTTTACATTATTGCTGGGACGCGTGTCGCACAGATCACTACTCAGAAAAATTAATTTAGGGAGATTGAGACATCTTCTAACCTTCATTATTCTACCAAGAAGTCCATTGTCTAAGCACTAAGGTTAGAATACGTGGACACTTTTTCTTTTGTCAGACAGCTTTTCCCAAGGTGGGTAGTGATTGAAGCTGATAGAAGAACTTTTGAGTTTTGATCTAATCTAGGCCTTTTTTTATTGTCGGCAACATCTAGATCATACACTTGGTTTGGTCTCAGGTTTTCTTTGCTGTCGGCAGGATCGACAGAAGTTACTATGTTAGTTATTTCATAGATTAATTTTTCTATTAATGTTTTAGTTGTTTGCTTAAGGTTTCTATTTTGTATGTTAACTTTTGTAGTTCTTTGATTTGGGAATCATCTATTTCAGGGTTAGAAGATTCTTCAAGTTGGATTTGTCTTGAGGATTCTCCTATTTGGAGGTGTCCTTTACTACTTATACTTGTTCTTCTAGATTCTTCTTGTCCTAGAAGAGGTTTTTCTGAAATATCTAGACTCGAAGTTTCTAGGAGTGCTGAGATTTCTTCTATGTTTGGTGGGTGGATTTTACTAACTTCATTAAAGATCTCATCTATTTCTATAAAATCTTGATCATTAAATAGTTCACTGTGATGTGAATTAGTTAATGCATAACCGACTAAATCGGTTATACTGAAGGGGCTATTCCCTGGTTTGACAAGATCATGTCTTTCAAACTGGTGTGCTAGACACAAGGTTTGATTGAGATTTTTATCTTTTAGACTTACAACATATTTTGGATATACCGTAAATAATAATTTTTTATAAGAAAGGTTTCCCTGAACCATTCCTATTAAAGCATCTCTTGCATTATTTATTCTGTTATACAGAATAGCTAATGTTATTGGGGGTATTAATTCCTTCTCTAAAATGAGACTTTATCATTATTTGGATGCCTCCTAAGTGAAGATATCCAATTTTTTGTCTTATTTTCTTCGGAATTGATTCCTAACAAAAGAACGAGTTATAGTCCCCAAAGTAACTATGGCCTTAGCAGTTGCTAGTCCTATATTTCTAGAACAACACAAAAAGCGAAAACGTGGTGAGAATATAAAACCACAGAAACAACAATTAGAAAATATCTCTCTCAATAATGAGAAAGAGGAATAAGAACAATTAGAAACCATTTCTCAAAATGAAGATTTTGAAATAAATGAAATAAATATCTTAGATAATAAATACTTATTATCTATTACACAAATAGAATCCATCAAAAGAAAATTAAAAACTTTGTGTTCGGAGGACCGTTTGGATCCACAAATAAGAAAATCAGATTTATCTGCTGAATTAAAACTCAAAGATGAAAACAAAGTCATCAGAGTAAAGCCCATGATTTATACCCCTGAAGACAGAGCAGAATTTGCAAAACGAATAAAAGAATTAGTAAATCTTAAGATAATTAAACCAAGTAAATCCTCACACTGTAGTCCTGCATTCTTAGTAGGAAAAGAAGCCGAAAGAAGAAGAGAAAAAAAGAGAATCGTTATTAACTATAAAGCCTTAAATAAGGAAACTATTGATGACGGGTATTACATACCAAAAAAGGAAGAATTAATAGGCCTAACTAGAGGAAAGAAATCATATTCATCCTTAGATCTTAAGTTAGGATTCTGGCAGATATGTCTAGATGAAAAATCACAAAAACTAACAGCCTTTAGCTGTCCACAAGGACATTTCCAATGGATAGGTGTCCCATTTGGATTAAAACAAGCACCATGTATCTTCCAAAGACCCATGGATGATATCTTCAAAGAATATTACATCTTCTGTTGTGTTTACATTGGTGATATACTTATCTTCAGTAACACCTTAGAAGAACATTACACACATCTAAATATTATTTTAGATAAGTGTATAGAAAAAGGAATAGTTTTATCAGATAAAAGGCAGTATTATGTCAAACAAAGATTAAATTTCTAGGATTAGAAATAGAGGATCGAAAACATCAACTCCAACCTCATATATTAAATAACATACAAACATTTCCCAGTGAAATCAAAGACAAGACACAATTACAACTGTTTTTAGGTTGTCTCACATATGCTGAAGCATACATCAAAAACTTAGCAGAAATGAGAAAACCTTTACAGGCAAAACTAAAAAAAGATGTTCCATGGAAATGGACGAAAGAAGATACAATATATATTGACAATATCAAGAAACATGTCAAATACTTACCTAGTCTTTATCATCATTCACCTGATGATAAAATGGTTATAGAAACAGATGCAGCACATGAGTATTGGGGAGCTATACTCAAAGCACAAGTAAAAATAATGATGGAACTTCCGAAGAACGTCTTTGTAGATACACTTCGGGATTATTTCAAAACGCAAAAATAAATTATCACTATAATGAAAAAGAGTATTTAGCAATTAAAAAAGCAATTAAGAAATTTGCTATATATGTAATTTCACAAAGATTTCTTGTCAGAACAGACAATAAAAACTTTGGACATTTCCTAAGGACTAATATAGTAAGTGACTATAAACAATGTAAACTAGTTAGATGGCAACAATGGTTCAACTATTACCAGTTTGATGGTGAACACATTGAGGGAAAAAAGAACTGCCTAGCTGACGCCTTAACAAGAGAATTAACAAGTATTCCTAATATTTATATGATGACAGGAATCAAAAAGAAAAGAATGGAGTCCAATTTGGATACTGAAATACTGGAACTAGAACTTCAAATGATGAGCAAGAAATTGCAACTCTTGAAGCTCAAACAACAGTGCAAGCTGGAATCTTCATCAAGTGATGAAGGCAAAAAAGAAGATCTTCATGATCAACAGTCCTCATCTGAGGAGTCAACTGGAAACACTCCAGGAAAAGATGAAAATCTTTTAACAAATAAGAAAGGATTATCAATCCTACAAGAGTTATATAGCTCTAAAACCCCTAAAAAGGAAGAGTTATCCCAAAAAAATGTTAATGGGAAAGAGATGGAATCCACAGGACCCATCTTCACAAGAACATGACCCATCTTCACAAGAAACGACTTTGACAAGGTCCAAATACTATGTGATTTTCAATACTGGCACAGTAGGAATCTATCCTATATGGGAAGCAGCAAGCAAAAATATCCATGGAAAAAGAGGAATAATAGATAAGTCTTTCATGACTAAGACATAAGCTGAACAGGCTCTCGAAGCCTATCAAGAAGAAACAAAAAAAGAATGCATAAGTAAAATCAAGACACCTGAGGAAATGGCAAAGGCCTTAAACCCATTTGCTCAAAGATATGTATCCAAGGTATTACGCCCAAGGATAGAGCCCAACAAAGAGAGTAAACCGTTAAGGTTCCAAACATTGGGACAAATTCCCAAAATACCCTCACCCAAGGGCAAACACCTATTGAGACAAAATCAAATGATGCAGGAGACTTCTATGATCTTCAACAGATAACACCAGATCTATGGTATTACTGGTCCAATAAAGCCAGAATAGATAATGGCGATAATGTTGACCTCCTCAAAATATATTTCATTAACAGGATGGAAACATGAAGTAAGTTCAATATCCGGGAGGGAGCTGATCCAAAGACAGCTTTTCGAACATGGTATGGACACTTCGAATTTGTGGTCATGCCATTTGGACTGACCAATGCACCAGCAGCTTTCATGGACATGATGCAAATGATTTTTATACCATACCTGGACAAGTTCGTGGTGGTTTTCATTGATGTCATCTTGGTTTACTTCAAAACCAAGGAAGAGCATGAAGGGCATCTTCGTACAGCACTGCAAACATTGGTAGATAACCAATTGTTTGCAAAATTTTCTAAGTGTGACTTTTGGCAAGAAGAAGTGAATTCCTAGGACACGTTGTGTCTAAGGATAGAATTTCAGTAGACACAAACAAGGCGGAAGAGATACTAAGTTGGGAACAGCCGAAAAACGTATCTGAAGTTCGCAGTTTTCTTGGATTGGCAGATTACTACCATTGATTCATTGAAGATTTTTCTCCCATCGCAGTACCCTTAACCAAACTCACATGGAAGGACGTGAATTTCATGTGGGACAACCCATGCCAAAAAGCCTTTGCAACACTCAAGGAGAAACTGACCACAACTCCAGTTTTAAGCATTCCGGAAAGTGGCGTGAAGTTCGTGATCTATGCCGATGTATCCTTATTGGGACTTGGCTGTGTTTTGATGCAAGAAGGGAAGGTCATAGGCTACGCCTCAAGGCAACTCAAGCCTCGTGAAAGAAATTATCGTACGCATGATTTGGAGCTAGCAGCTATAGTCTTCGCTTCGAAGTATTTTCTAATCACAAAAGCCTAAAGTACCTTTTCTCACAAAAGGAACTAAACATGCGACAACATAGATGGAGTTGGTAAACGACTACAATTTCTCACTTCAATATCATCCGGGGCAAAGTAAACATCGTGGCGGACGCACTCAGTCAGAAGCCTAGAAGCATGGTGGCAGACATGATGGTTCAAGAATGGAGGATGTACGAAAGGCTTGTTGATTTCATCATTGAAGTTTGTGTAGCAGATCAAGGGGTAAGGTTATGCAACATCCTTGCAAAGCCTTCACTCAATACCAGAATTATTGAACTACAAACAAAGGAACTTTGGAAGCAAGACCTAGCTAATGATGTTGAACGACCAGATTGGACAAAGGAGGAAGATGGCAGCATTCGCTTGAAAGGAATACTTTGTGTACCACATGATGAGGAGCTGAAAAGAGAGATTCTAGAAGAAGCTAACTGTTCCATATATTCTATCCACCTCGGAAAGACAAAGATGTATTATGATCTAAGGCGCAACTACTGGTGGAGACGAATGAAGGTTGACATCGAAGAGTTCGTGACTAAGTGCGTTGTTTGTCAACAAGTTAAAGCTAGACACCAAAAGCCAGTCGGAACGCTTCAACCCTTACCAATTGGAGAATGGAAGTCGAGCACATCTCAATGGACTTCATCTCGGGATTTCCAAAGACTCGCAACAACCATGACATGATTTGGGTGATCGTGGACAGGCTGACCAAATCAGCACAATTCATAACAACAAGGACCTCGATGAACACAGACGAACTAACAAGATTGTACGTGAAAGAGATCATCCAATTACATGGACTACCAGTCACCATTGTTTCTGATTGTGAATTGCAATTTACTTCCAAATTTTGGGTGAGTTTACACAAAGCATTAGGAACTCAACTTAATTTTAGTACAGCGCTTCATCCACAAACCGACGGCCAAATGGAGAAAATTAACCAAGTAATTGAAGAACTGCTCAGATCTTGTATTCTTGACTTCAAGGGAAGTTGGAAAGACCACTTGGAACTTGTAGAGTTTTCTTACAACAACAGCTACCAAGCAAGTATCGAAATGGCACCATTCAAAGCACTCTATGGGTGATCTTGCAGATCACCATTGTGCTAGAACGAGGAGAATGTTCACATTCCTGTAGGATAGGAGTTAGTCGCTGAAACTACCGAGAAGATCAGAATCATTAGAGAACAACTCGCTACGACCCAACATCGACAAAAGAAGTACGCTTACTTGAGAAGAAGGAAACTTGAATTCCAAGTAGGAGACTGGTTTTTTTTTTTAAGTTTCACCAACCAAGGTATTCAGATTTTGGAAGAAGGGTAAGCTAGCACCCATATTCATTGGACCATTTGAAATTTCTGAATGGATTGGAGAAGTGGCCTACAGATTGCTACTATCGTCTAGCTTAGACTTAGTGCATGATGTATTTCACATCTCAATGTTAAGAAAGTACCATCCAGATCTGACAAGTGTGATTGATTAGAAAACAATCACAATTCAGGACAATGCAACATATGAAGAGGAACCTGTAGAAATTTTGGATTAGAAAAAACAAATCCTACGCAACAAGGTGATATCTAAGGTGAAGGTTCTATGGAATAATCATGGAGCATCCTAAGCAACATGGGAACTTAAAGATCACATGAGGGAGAAGTACCCCCAACTCTTCACATAAGGTAAACGAATTTCATGGACGAAAGTTTCTTGAGGGTAGGATGTAATAACCCAAACAAATAATATGACTTATGTGTAAATACCATAAAAATAGGGGTTAGTTTAAAAGGTTTAGTAATAGCCATATTATATGACTTTTGACTGATTGTGATTGGTGGGTTGTACAATTAGGAAACTAAGTTGCAACACACTCAATCATAACTTCTAAAGTTGAAATAAATGGTTAAGATCTTGCATGAGATTTCACTCTCCAATCAATGGCTTAGATTTTAAACACCCAATTAGAATCTTCTCTACAAAATAGGAGTTAGAAACCCATTAGAATTCAAATATTCAAAATATAAACACAGCAAAAATAGAAGTAAGCTACACAGGCTTGGAAAATCCATCTAATGGCTAAAAACTAATAACTCCCAATGAAGGGTCATGATCAAATATTAAGTTTCTAATTCTAGTAGAACTAGGACATTGTCAGCAAACATATAAATAAGTAGTCTCTTAGAAAATCGAAAACATCAAACTTGGAGAGAAGAGGAAAAAAGAAGAGGAAGAAGAAGATCTGAGGTACAATTCTCCACACCAACCTACAACATCAAGGTAAGTATTCAAATTTAACTTAGTTTATAGTTTTTGTAGAGTTTTCAAGTTTACTTTCAATAGTACGAAGTAAGTTTTCAAAATCTATATGAGTTTTCAAAGTTTAATAGGTAAATTAGTTAAGTATTAATTAATGATGCTTTCTCATATGTGTTTATTGGGTTTTGTGCAGAATCCAAGATAAAGGAAGGTTAATTATGGGAATTATTTTATTAGAGTTGAAGAAAAACCAAAAACAAACAAAAACTGCCCAGATCACGAAGTTCGGCGAACCCTCGGTATACCGAGACCTCGCCAAACACACCCAGAAAGGTGTGTTTGAACCCAAGAATCTAGGAGATCTTGTTTGAACCTTTTTGAATTAGATTAAAATGATTAGTATAAGTTAGCAAGTAAGAGTTTGTAAGTTTGTATGAGTGCACCTTAGTTTACAATCCTTATCCAAATATATTAGGGTTATGAGTTGGGGTTTTTCTACTTTACCATCATGAGAGAGAGGGAGGCCATGGAATTGAGAGAGATTAGAGAGGTTTGAAGGTGCTACGACTTTTGGAGAAGATCTTAGAGGAAGAAAGAAGAAAAAGAAGAGTTAATTGTTTTCCAGATTTTCAAGTAAGTATGCAAATCACGTGTTTTTCTTATTTGAATAGAATGCAATGGATATAGGAATAAGTGAGAGGTGTTGTGAGATCTGGGTTTTCATGTTTGAACGTTTAGGGATGGAATTCTAGGTTAAGAAGTGTTTTAATCTACAATTATATGTAGAAGGTTAGGTATGTATTTTAACGGTGAAGCATGATATATATAATTATTGGGCTTCGTGCATGATACTATTATGTGATTGTGTGAAGATTTCCTATGTCTTACATATTCTTTTATGTTCTTTTACACGCTTCTTTATGACATCCACAAGTTTCTTACAAAATCTATTTTTTATATATGTGATTTATAATTGACGGGTTTGCTACAAAGTATATGTGCATGTATTTGAATGAATTCATACTTAAATCCATTATATATGATATAATTCTTGTTTTAATTAGTTATATGCTTGTTTGGAATATTGTGTTTCAAATTTTAAGTGATTCCGACGTGTATATCAAAAGTTATGGTCGAAATACTCCTCATACCTCGAATTTGGAAAATAAAACTGTAAAATCTGGAAATTTCAATTTTTCCATTCGGCATGCCAAAGGGTGTGCAAAAGTTCTATGTGTGAAAATATTGATGTGTTGAGTTGGTGTACCGAACCTGCTTCGGCAAATCGAAAAATTGGAATGTTGTCCAAATTAAATGAAATTTTACAGAGAGCATGAAAATGTATTCGTTAGAATGAATATGATGTCTATTTATAGATTTGATAAGTATTTAATATAGTAATGCTTATGATTGGATTATTCCTATGGTTGCATGATGTCTATGGGTTTGGTTTTATGTTTAATACAATGGGAGCATGTGTATATTGTGATTTACTTCCATATTATGTGTCTTGGATTGATAATGTTGCTTGCCTAAGAATTTTCATGTGTGACTCATGTGTTGGCATGTTTGTTATGACTTTGGCATTGTGACTTGAATCGAGTCTAATGAGTTCGACTTGACACTTTGATTTCCTTGATAAGGAATTAATGGATATGATATAGGTTCTAGTTTGAGGTCATGGTGGAACCTCTTATAGACTATCCATGTGTATAGGCACATGGGTATGTTCTGCTATGAGGCAACACTTGACTATTATGTGTATGAATATTATATGGATATCAAGCATGCGATTATGGTATATATGATATAGAATATCATGAATATGATTAAGTAATTACTGTTCATGTATGTGGCCTTGAGATGTCCATAGGGATAGCCACTAGCATAAGAGATGCTAAGGTGTGGAATCCCAATTGATGTGGATATGCTCAATGTGGTATTGTTGTGAAATATTGTTTGTTAACGTGTTCTGTGGGAATATCCATAGCATGTGAGAGATGCTTGAGGTGGATTATAAATGGAAATGGTTAACACATTGGTATTGTGAATATCTGTAATTTTATATATATTAGTGTTGCATACATGTCCTAACTAAAGGATGGAAGGGTTAAGCAAGACCATGGGGATTCATGGAATGTATGTAGATACTCATGATCTTGGATCCTTGGGTTTGAATTCTCTAATGAAAATAGTTATGGAAATAGAGCCCTATGGGTTGAAATGTCCCATGAAACCACGTTGTACACGTGGGATGTAAGAGAGTGTCATCTAGCTGTATTAAAATGGGATGTAGGAGAGTGTCATCCAGCTGTATTAAAGTGGGATGTGGGAGAGGGTCATCTAGCTATATTAAAATGGGATGCCAAGTAAAGATTACTTGGAGGTGGTTAATCCTTTCCATAAGTCAGATCGTTCTGTACATCGGGTAGCCATAAGTCCGACAGATTTGACATGGACAATCTTAACCCGACCTAGTCATAGTGCATGCATCTAGCATTAGGTTATTGTGTTGCATTGTGCATAACTCATTCTTGCACGAAATCATATCATTGCATCATGGCATATTCATCATTCATATCATTATCTCATTATTACTGTTTATATTCTCATATGCAGTGTTAATTCAGATTTGTATTGTAGTTTTCGAAATAACATGTGATAGACTATTGTTTTCATAAGCATGACTAAGTAGGTGCAGATTCTATGAGTTTTAGGTGGTTGTATTCTATGGTATTATCGATTATGCGGTGTTACTTAATGGGCCTCATAAGCTCAAGCCTTTTTATGCATTGTATGTTCTAGAAGTTAAGGAGACAGACTGAAGAGATGATGCGTGCTAAAATTAATTTTTGTTTTATGGATTAGTTATGATTTGAATGTAATAGCTTAGTAGAAGAGTTAGGATTTATTTCACTTTCTGGTTTTGGATTGGATCAATTATGTAATGATGATTGATTGGTTATTGGTTTTGATTTATATTATATTAGCTTCTGCTATAGCGTTCTTTTGCTGGCTCATTGGTTCAATCGGCTGAATCCTTAGGTTGGATTCATGGAGTCGTAAGATCATGGTGATCGATATCTCGGATTTTGGGGCATGAAAAAATCGACCATAAAGACCTCTAGTTCCATTCTATCAAATTGAGTGTAAAATATTTCTACCATCTGTAATGACCTGGACCCTTAAAGGAATATTTCTTAATTAATTATTATTATTAATTATTTTTTTTCATTTAAATTATTTAATTAATTAGTAGGGATGAAATTATTTTAAACTAATTTGGTTAGAGTGGGGTTTAATAG
>JAUPMG010194800.1:0-10120 GCA_031762675.1 Pachysandra terminalis
GGGATATTGGATTTTTAGTTGTTTCAATGTTGTGCTTATGACATTTAGTTGTATTTTGACTTTATATGGATGGTACTTCACATTTTATATTGCAAGTTGGCATCATATGTTACTTATATCCTTTGATGTTTGTTATCACTATGCATAGCTATTTATTTATTTATTTATTTTTTTAAGAAATTCTCCTAGGTCATAGGACTAGAAGCACTCCATCAGAGGGAGAGGGGTTAAGGCAGTGATCTCGACTTGTATATTAAAATCAATACAAAAGAAGTACAAGGGGTGGGGGCACATATGAACCTTACCCCTTATGCAAACTTTAGTAACAAACATTTTGTAGAACAAATGCATGAGATGAATACCCTTTTATAAACTAAGGATCTTAATACACACTCATTTCTGAACACCTCCAAGACTAAACAAACCAGCCTTATCTAGTCGAATCACCATACTACATTGAAGAGGTAAATCAGCTTTAACATGATAAGCAATATTCCGACCTTGAATGCATGCCAATAAAGCAAGAGAGTTTGCAGTTGAGTTAGCTTCTCTAAACACATGGTTTAAACTAAATGGCTGAAAACTCTTAATCTTTTTAATCCATGAATGAAGAACCCATGAACAAGAAAACCTACTCTTCAAAATCTCCACCAAAGATTTTTAGAATTTGATTCTACTTCCTCATTTACCATACCCAGGACGTTAGTAAAATTCATACCATCAAGCAAGGCACGGGCTTCAACAACCATATTAGATACCTCACCATATGAGAGAAACCAAAGATAAACTCACCATTGGAATCTCTAATAATCGCTCCCTCACCTACCAAACCAGTTGAATCATTGGATGCTCCATACACAGAGTTTTAAGAGCATAATGTTAGGCTTCAACCAACGAACAACAAACGCAACCTTTGGTTTCGGCATAAAAGGAGCATCTAAAGCCAATTGATTCACAAAATAGATTCCTTAGGGATGCTTATCAAATTAGACATCTCTTACAACCATTGGATGATTTTAGAGATAATCAGTCTAACAGAGTATGCCTTCCCATCATGGAACCTCTTATTGCGTTCCCACCAGACTTCCCATAAGAGAAAAGAAGGAAGCATTCCTCTCAAATACCCAATTTGAGTTTTGGTATTGCTTAAGGCATACCACAACCTAACCCTGTCAATCACATTCTGACCTTCAATATGAGTTGCATTAAATAAAGGATAGAAGAACCACCATACCTGATTCGAGAGTTCATGGGTAGAAAACAAATGATTAGTTGATTTCTCTTGAGACACATTACAACATCAACACTTCGAAGCCAGGCGAACCATAGTAATTAACCACGGTCCCGACTCGGGTATCGTCTCGGTCCGATCCCGAGTTGGATCGCCGATCCAACTCGGGATCGGACCGAGTCGGACATTCTTAATCAATTAAAAAAAAAATTTAAAACCCAACTCATCCGGTCCAAGACGGATCGGGCGATCCGACTCGCCGATACCGAGTTGGATAGCCCGATCCGTATTGGGATCGGACCGAGTCAAAGTATTTAGCATTAATATCGGATCGGTTCCGACTTGGGTATCGTCCCGGTCCGATCCTTTAAACTATGAGGCGAACACCAATAGATTTAATTCTTCCATCCACGAGTACAACATTATTAAATATTCTCCAAAGGAAACAACTCACCTTAGTCGGAATAACTTTCAACCAAATTCACTTATGCCAAGCCATTTGAGCACCTTGTTGCCGAATGCATTCCCATGCATATTTTGTTTTGAAATTATCATCGAGAGAAGGTTTCCATACTACCTTATCTTCTTCATTATCAAGATATATCATTGAGGTTAATATAGTGTTTACCAAATGCCCTGGTAAGCAACTATGCAGAAAAGTTTCATCCCAATAATGAGATACAAAAACATCTTTGATCAATCAATTCCTCCTGGAAAGCATATTGGAACAAAGGACCAATAGGATGCCATGCATCAAACCAAAAAGATACCTTACCTTGACCAACTAGCCATTGTACAATATCCAACACCCAGTCCTTATAATTAAGATAATGTTTCCAAGGTTCAGAACAAATGATTCATTTCCATGCATTATGGAGATGCAAATTCCTCACATATTTACTGCGCATAAGTGTGGCAAATAGACTTTTCCTTTGTAAAATGGACCATACAGCATTAGCTTGTAAACTATACATGGTTTTCTTCAATGATCTAAAGCCCAAACCACCCTCTTCTTTCGGCATTGTAAGTTTATCCCATCTTACCCAATGATGTTTCGACCGAAACTTACCATCACCCCAAAGGAAAGATGAGAGAAGACTTTCAAGTTCTTATAAGAAACTTTTGGAAATGATAAAACTGGTAGAATATGCACAGGAATGGAAGAAAGAACACTTTTGATCGAAGTAATCTTACCTCCTCATGACAAAGCTCACTCTTCCAATTTTCAAATCTTGACCCAATTTTCTCCATGATACCCAACACAAATCTTCTTATGTCTACCTTTAAAAAGAGGTATGCCCAAATAATCCATTGGGAAGGATTTATTACAAAAACCAGAAACCAAAGCAATCATAGCATTACGAGAACTGGCCATATTCCTTGAGTTATATAATGGCTCTTCCCTTTGTTAACCTTTTGATGCTAATTCATAAGCATCTAGCAGCTCTATTAAAGCTGAAATTGAACTGCGCTTCCCATTCAAGAAAATAAGCGCATCATCTGCAAAGAGTGAGTGACTAATTGAAATAGCACCTCGAAATTGCTTGAAAAGACCAATTTTCCTATCCTGAAAAGCTTTACTCAGGTTTCTACTTAAAGCCTCTTCACCAATGATAAACAAAGAGGGAGATATTGAATCCCCTTGTCTCAACCCTCTAATTGATTTTTAAAAACCATGAAGAACCCCATAAGTAATCAAAGTATACCAATAATTACCAAGGCACTTTTTAATCAGATTAAACCATTCACCAGACAAACCAAACTTGTAAAGAACTTCAAATAAGAAATCCTACTAAAGCCTATCATAAGCTTTCATCATATCAAGTTTCACCAGTACATTGCCTCCAAAGCATTTCCTATCAAATTCTGAGACCATTATAGAAATATTGTTATGGATGGATCTACCTTTGATTAAAGCCCCTTGTTCATTCGAAATCAAAAGAGGAAGAACTTTAGATAATCTATCATTAAGATCCCTGGAGATTATATTATATGGAAAACTGCATAAGCTAATCGGTCTGAAATCTGCAAATTTATCTGGCATTTTGACTTCTGGAATAAGAGCTAAACAGGAAGAGGTAAGTGCACGAGGAAGGTCAGCACCTCTAAAAAAGGCTTGGACAACCAATAACACATCTACCCAAAAAACAATTTAAAAACAGTTGGAAAGGAGCGACTAGAACTCTAGGGTTTTCTTATTTCTCCGAGTTGATTTAAGAGAACCTTGGATATAAGCACAAGAAGGGGAGTGATGTGACCAGCAGACCCCTTGTAATCTTATCACTCTGATACCATGTCATAAAACATGGAATCTTAAATTTAAAAAGAAAAGGAGGGAGAGAGAGAGAGAGAGAGAGAGAGAGAGATTCTAGTTGATTTCTTTATGTACATTGTTTCTCTTCATCATAAAAGGGAAAAGACTGAAATGCCTTTATAGGGTTCTACCACTACATGTAATTACATAACAAGTAGTTAACATGTGAACTCCAGAATTCGTTTAGGAAGGAGAGGTATTATTTTTGAGTTCAATTGAAAAAAGCAAATGATCATGCAGTGTAGGATTTCATTTATATGTTATGGTGGCCATGGTTTTTTTGGCTATGATATGAAATGGTTATGGGTGTGGGATATGTGCCCGACACTTGAAATATGTTTCAATTTAAGGCCCAACTAGGATTGTTTAAATTAGTATTTCTTTCTATAATTTTACTACATTATCACATTATACTTTTGTACTATCATATTTTGAGTTATAATCTGTCACATCCCAAACCCTAGAGATCTCAATAGAGTTCCTATGAAGTTTGAAACATGACTCTCACCTCATTCCACATGGGAGTGGAAGTCATTTCATTGCCAAACCATGAAAATTTCATTCAAGACATTAGAAAATTCTGGAAAATGTATTAAATATCAAATCATTACATAAATTCAAACAAACACAGCGGAAAATAATAAGACTAATCCTTTAGTCTCATGCTTCAAACAAACTCCTCCAACTTATAAAAAATACGGCTTAACAAGAGCCAACATCAAACTAAGGCATGCAAGCCAATAGATCCTACTATAATAACTAAGATAATCCTTAATTAATTTCTTCAATATCAGTAGCTTTGTCATAACTTTGTCCTCCCGCTTGGTCACCATAATCCATATCATCCTCCTCTATAATTCCTGAAATTTTGTTGCTTGAAAGCGTAAGCTACACTTAGCTCAGTAAATAAATAAGTCTAACAGTATTGAAGAATGAAGTAGGGACAATGCCACTCTTCAATGGTAATCCATAAATCAATAGAACAACTAATCATAAGATATGTGCTGAAATATGCATTAGTTCAATTATTAATGAATGCAATGTATGTTGTGCACCTAGCATGTATAATCAGCAAGTGTGATCTAAGACAATCAAATGATATGCAACATGCATGCTGTTTAGTATTCAAATAGAGTAAGTTGCCACCGGATCCAACCACAACTATCCAAGATGTCTAACGAATGTCAATTCCATCCTCCCCATACAAGGCTATGATAGAGGATTATTCTATGTGCGCAACATAGTTTCTAAGGGCTTCGACTAAGAGGGCACAATCCCCTCACTTATTTTTTATCAAGGGAAAATAACCAAGGCATCAGAAATGTGAAATCTCCTCAGGGAATCATACTTCATTAGAATAGCTAACAAAATTTCACTCTTTCCTTTGCCCATATGACAAGTATTTGCCTAATGAGGCAGGAATCAACATAGGTTTATTGGGATGCTAGTTCCTCAACACATAAAATCCATTCACTTGGGACTCCTCACCATATCATGATTTCCAGATCATAATAACTCTCATTATAGTCATGAATTGGAATTAGGGTCAGTTTCAAAGCATTCAGACATATTTGTGGTCATGAAGCTACATAGTCAATGATATGCAACTGAGATGTGCACAGTAACTAATCAATCAAAGTAAGTGTATGAACAATTGTATTTTGAGCTAATTAACATGATCACAATGAGTTTAGAAACAATAGGCATTCATATCAAAATATCACCTGTTCAGCAAATATCAAAATCACTCCTCAACATGTCATAATTGTAATTAAACCATCAAATTCAAATTCTAACATCATAGGCAGTCTCAAATAGTCATTATTGATACGCATGCAAAATTTCAAGTCAATCCAACTACTTTTGCAATTCTCGGCATATTGGGGGTCTCCTCTTGGGTGTGCCGAGCTGTCCTTGGGTGGTTCAGTAGACCTTTCGGAATACCGAACTCCCTCGGCAGCTTGACTCTTGAAACATCAAATTTTTCATGAGGCTCGGTATGCCTTTCGGTATACCGAGGGTATCCTTCGGCAGCTTAACCGGGGACCTAATTTCTTGTCTGTGGGCCTCAGCATGCCTTTGGCAGCTCAACCAGGGACCTGTTTTTCTAAAGGTTTGGCTCGGTATGCCTTTCGGTATATCGAGGGTCTGCTGAACCTCCTCTGTGACTCTCGGTATACTGTTCGGTATACCGAGGGGTCTGTCGAACGTCGCGTTTTTACCAAAACTTACAATTTTTCATCCTTTTTCATCCTTCTGTCACAAAAATTTATTTAACAACATTAATTAACTCAAAAATCCGCACAAAACCCAATGATTACTCTACACAAACTTTACTTGAATCAACTTGATCACATTATGGTATTCAAACCCAGAAAATCATACTCAAGCTATCCTTATGAACTAATCAATAATATATTATGTCATACTCAAAGAATATAACATGTACTCCAAGTTCAAATCGAAAATAGTGTTTTACTTGAATACTTACCTTGGTTGCCTGTTGGTGTTTGAGAATCACACCTTCTTCTTCCTTCTTCTCCAAGCAATGGACCCATCTCTTAAGGCCTAATGTTTATATAGATTCTCAGGAACTTACAAATCTAGAATTTAGAAGTTTAATTTTCTACCCTTAGATCAGGTTATTTGAATCTCAGCCCTTACAATAGTATTCTAGCCTTAGTTGGTTAGTTATTATTCACTTTCTAAATTTGGTTTCTTTCTAATAAAGTGTTGTTTCTAATTCTAAACCTTTGATTTAGTATCCTAGTCTTAGTTGGCTACTTACTATTTTAAGTTGAATTCTTTCTAATAGAGAATTGTTTTTAATCCCTTGTTAGATCGCAGCCATTACTTTTATATAGAAGATTCTTACAAGATCCTAGCCACATGTTATAATTGAAGAAGTTATGATTGTGTGTGATGCGCGTAGTTTTCTATAGTACAACCCACCAATCACAAGAAGTCAAAGTCAAACATGACAGCTATTTACTAAAATTTTAAATTATCCCTAATCTTTCATTATTTACACATTAACCCTATTATTTTTGTTAGGGTTATTACACAATCGGTTTGATTTCTTGTTGAATGCTTTCTTTAATGAATTTATATTATGAATGTAAATAGCTTGTTTCTTTTATGTGGATTTAATTTATTATTTTTTAGTTATGATGTGTCTGTAACCCCCCCTCTTTACTCAGCACCTGTATCCTAAAATATGGGGGTAAGATAGGTCCAATACCTAGACCCATACCCGCATTCGACACCGGTACCTGTATCCAGGTGATGTAGGTTTTCGGTGGAGGTCGAGTCCTTGGATTAAGGTCTGCATCTCATTAGCTCTTCCTCCTTTGTCTGTTATCTATAGAAAACTTGGGTTTATGTTTCCAATTTTCTGTTACCTGCTGAATGTAAAACTCCTCATAAAACTCCTCTTCCCTTATGTGTCACTCACTATTTTTTTTTATTGCATATTCTTTTCTCACTCATCACATTTACTTCTGTATCTCCATTGACTAGTTTAATTATATTTGCATGTTATTTCATTCTGTGCTTCTATTTTTTACCCCCCCTTTCTATAAGCTTTTCTTCCCTTGGTGCAGTTCAATGGTTCCTGGCTCCAGAAATCCCATGTGGGGAGAGGAGTTCAATTTTTATGTTGATGAGCTTCCTGTCCAGGTAATGGTTATAGGGTTTCATCTCAATAATTGGTATATTAATGGTGTATCATATTCTGTCTAGGTAATGGTTATGTTGATGAACTTCCTGTCTTAGAGATTATTGAGAGTTGAAATTTTAGCAGGTTATTTGCTTTTACCAAACCAATTAGTATTTGCATAGTTAAAAATCATCTACAGTGAAGAGAATCATTAAACAAGGTAACCACTTGTTTGCTATACATGGCACCAGAGATCATTATTTCAGATAGTGTAAACTGTTACACTTTTTTTGTGCTGTATAGCACAATAATACTCTGAAAAGAGTTAATTTGTCTAATACATTAAATTGATATATACTTGGATGTGCCTACCTATCAAATGATTTAGTTCGCTAGCCCCAACATCAACCAAGTGCCTTGTCCCAACTTGTTGGGGGTTGACAGCATGGATCCCATCATCAAGTTATTTCTGATGGACTCCGTCAAACTTTCCTCTTGCCCTTTAGATTCTTCAGCTTGCAGTATCTTATATTCTATCACCAGTCTCCCTAGTATTTGTTTTACATGCCCAGACCATCTTTGGCTTTTTTTTTTTAATCTCTTGTCAGGCTACTTCTAGATTCTATGATATGTTCTTTTCTTACCTTATCTTTCCATGCACCCACCTTGTTGAAATCTGTGGGGATAAGATCTAGTGTTTATGCACAAGAGTAAGAGAGAAGGAAGATCTGAAAACTGGAATAACTTTATTAAATTGAGTCTTGACCATCTTACATATGGTCTATAGATACTAAATAGAACAAATTTTATCTTTAGATTTTTATAATATACACCCACATGCTCCTACTGTGGTTATCAGCGAAAGATATATGATAAGTTACTGAGAATGTTAACATGTCCTTTCTTGGAACTGATGCAAGGGTCTCGTTGACAGTTCTAACCTTTTCCCAATTTTAGCAAATATTATAAGAGAAAACAGAGATAACATTCTTTTCTTTTGATGAAATCAACTGGGATTGATGATCTAAGAAAAGGATTTGGAGGAACCAAGGGTAATGTGATGAGGAGAAGATGCATGTCTACTTGATTGAGCAAAGAATGTGGTGGTTGAACTCGAACCCTTAGTTGTGTGACATTTGGTGGAAGATTTCTAACTCTCATCAAGAACTGTGATGATTCTATTTGAAGAAAGGACAGGTGTATTATCCTAATAGGAGATTCATGAGTATTAGCCTGAGAAGTAAAGGAAGTACTTCCTGTTACTGTAACTGTATGAGCAGATGATGACTCAAGCAGTGGAACTTGGTTGGACACCTTATCAAGTTCCAACATGTCTCCTTGATATGACGTGTTCTTCCATAATGAATGCACCTGAGCTTTATATCTTTTTCTTCTTTACTAGTTTGACAGGCCTTCTATTAGCCCCCTTACTTCCTTTCCAGGATATAGCCAAAGTAGACACTATGTTACATTGACTCGAGTGAGGGTGTTGGGTGTGGGGATGTGTCTTGGTGTCAGACTTGTCTAATCCCCATATCATAGGACATGAGGAGTTGGCCCATATTCTATATATTTTGAACTTATTTATGCTAAGTAATACCAAAATATGGTACTTCCTATACAGTATCAATTTCTACTTATTTAAAGCTTGATAATTAAGTATAAGATAGAGGAGGCATTTGTTTGGACTGGAGGAATCATCTGTTGACATAGCTTTGAGGGATCTGACAAGGATCCCATACTCACACCCATGTCGTGTTGTGGTGACATGGGTAATTTGAATGAGTAGAGGAGTTCACGACATAGAGTAGACATCTCTGGAACATTTTATTGTTGCAGAACATTGAGTTTGTTCTCTTCATTTTTCACATAGACATAAATATGATTCAACGAGGGTACTCCTCTGTGTCCATAATTTGGACTCTGACAAGCTTGAACATAGGATCAAGATTAATAAGAAATACAAAGATTTTAGTGTCTTCTAATTTCTTCCTGTAAGCAATGACACCAGGCTGGCATCCTGTGACAGGAAAATTAACTGACCAGAGTCTTCTCCTGTCAAAACTCAAAAGTGGGAGATATCCTGATTGAACTGGTAAACCTTGCAAAGTGTTTTTACTTGTGAATATGTCTGGGATATTTCATAATAGATTTCCTTGTGTTCATAAACTAGAAACCATGGCTTATCTCAAGATGCGCAGAACTGAGAGCTATGACATTAAAGTTATCAAAAACCTGATCAGAAAAATCTCTTGTTGATATACCGTTCTTCCTCCAATGAACATCCTTACAGATTTAGACCATTAAGATAATTATTCGTATTTAATATCGTAGAAGGGCCCAATCGGGCGGCATCAAGTGTCCAGTCCTTTTTTTGCATTGAAGCTAACATGGCAAACATATTGTATGTTTTTTTTTTGGTAGGATCAAACAAGTGCCATATTTCGAGATATTAAGGTGCAAATAAGGGAGCTTTTTTATGCACTAAGCATAGGGAACTTGTCCTTTTTTTTCCCAAATCACTGAAGTTGAATCTTAACCTAAGCAATCTGAACTGCATTTTTTAGTTCTTTGGTATGAGAACATCTGAAATGAAATGCATGTTTCTTCTGGTTTATATCCTTGTATTTTCTTACATGCAGTTCAGGTCTGTTTGAATTGATTTCTTTTTCAAATATTCTTGCAGATTAATGTTACAATATACGATTGGGATATAATTTGGAAGAGCACAGTATTAGGTTCTGTGACAGTTCCAGTTGAAGTTGAGGGTCAGACTGGGGCTGTATGGCACACATTGGATAGCCCATCAGGGCAGGTAACCGTAGTTATTAATTCCTATCATCTATAACTTGTTTTGGTAATTTCTATTATATTCTTGAAGATTTTTCCATTATTATCGATCAGACAAGTGGTTCTT
>JAUPMG010194811.1:0-23729 GCA_031762675.1 Pachysandra terminalis
TCGATCTCAATCTCGATCTACATATATGCAATTTATTTATTATATTTTTTTTTTGGAAAAAAAATGTCTCCCAGGCGAGCGCCTAGGCGATGGCCAGGTCTTTCGCCTGGGATCGCCTAGGCGTTTTGATAACCTTGTTAAAAGCACAACTATGACGCTTCCCCCCATTACAACCAGTGTATGCAGATCCATTTGATTGTGTGGTCATTAAATTTCAATGATGATGGTCTTAAAAGCACAACTATGACGCTTCCCCTCATTACAACCAGTGTATGCAGATCCTTTGGGGATGGTCTGGCTTTAAGACAATCACATTTTCTCTTTATCTGGATTTTAGGATTATTTGTGTCTTCTGGCTACTACAAAAGATTTTAAGAGTAATGCATACTTCTAGATTGATACATAATATTTTATTGAGCAATAACATATTTGCTTTGTGATGTTCATTGATTTGTATACATTTATACTAGACATGCTCTCATTCTAAATCTTTTTGAACTCTGGTATTTGTAAACAAAGTGTCAGATGAATTTTTTATCCATGAAATGTCTTTTCCTCTCATAGTTATTTATTGTTTCCTGTCTTTCATGGGAAGACGACTTGTTATTTACCTCATTAAATGGTTTAATGTATAAATTCATTTAATAGTTATTAAATGTGAATACATAGTTCTGTTTGCTTGCATTATTACTGCATTGTGTTAATGGAACTAATCAATGCTTTTGATAATGCCGAGTCACTTGTACATATAGAAATGTGTCCCCGCTGACTCTCAGTTCATCATAAGGTAACCTTTAATAAACCAAAAAATGAGATTCGATATGTGACTTCAATTATACAAGAAGTTTTCATTTCTTTTTGCACTTTATGTACTTTGTGAGGAATATTCTGATATTGTTCCTGTTATTTCTTATATGACCTAAATCAGTGGTATTAAAGGCGCTAGCCTAGGCGTCTAGGCGAGCGAGGGTTACTTAGGCTGAGTGTGGACTCTAGAGATGAGCAATCATATAATAAATTTACCAAGGTTTGAATGAAACAAAATCCAATCAAAAAAATCATAAAAAGTTAAAATCAATAAAGCTTGGAGCCTCGGATACTTTATTAAGGTTAGAGTAGACTCTAGAGACTTGGATGCTTAAAATTTATAATCTTTAAAGCTTCTAGTTAACCTGCATGAAAGATATAAAATATTAACATTAGGAAGTTTCATTGTTAATATTAGTTAAATTAAATCAAATACTAATTAAAACTTAAGCTAATTAAAATATAAAAATTCACATTACACAATGGATGACTGCCTAGGTGGATTAGGCGACCAAGCGGTCGCCTAGGCTGTTGTCTAAATGGTTAGGGACCCTCGCTTGATCCCTTCGAAAACCGCCTAAGCAACCGCTTAGATGCCTTTAATAACACTGATTTAGGCACTTAATGAACATAGAAGTTAATATTCTTGTCACATGCATGCTGGTATACCACTATTCTTGTCAACATTTGGATGCTTTTTTCAATCCATTAACACAGGAAAAAATAGAAAGTTGTGGCCTGGTCCTTCAAATTTTTTTTTACATATGCAGTTATCAGAGTACTACTGTAAGGTGTTGACAGCAGATTTTTAAATCTTTCTTCCCCCATAAAGTTGTGGACATGAATGCCAAAGTAGATTAGTCGGTTTCTGGCTGGCTTACATCCTAGCTGTAGGGCTTCAACTCTCCCATGATCCGAGACAGCCTCTTGTTTGTAATCAAACCGGGGCAAGTGATATATAATATGTATTCTTAGAGTTGGTGATCATTAGGCAATACACCGAACACGAATCCTTTGGAATAGCCACATGCTGGGCTATTCATAAAATTGAGAATTCTTGTCAACAATTTGATTTATCTGTTGAGGTGCTTTCCTTATTTTTATTGTGGTCATGGAGATGACAACGGAAAACAGGGAATCTTTATTTGCATCTGGATATAGAGAGTCCTTTTTCTTTTTTTATTCGTTTTATCTTTTTTGGCTTGGCAGGGTTGGGAGGCAAGTAGTTAACATTCCATCGTTCATGGTGAGGGTGGACTCCCAGAAGCACATTGATTTCTCGCTGACAAGTCCCTTGGGAGGTGGGCGTCCTGGAAGAGTGAAGCGAAAGAACCAGAAGGCAGCAGCCAAGAAGGCTGCTGGTGGAGATGGTGATGAAGAGGATGAGGACTGAGCCGCAGGTTTAAATCTTCTCTAATCCTGATAATAGGAATTATGGGTCTTATTCTGCCGTAGACTGCAATTTTTTGGACCATTTTTTTCTTTGGGTAAACAAATCATGGATTTCGCTTATAGGTTTTGGTTTCTCAAAGTTTGTGGTACTTGTACCTTCTATTGACTGTGATAGATGTAGGCTGACTGGATTTGTGTGGATCTTTTATTTTCTCGAAGCGTGTTTAAAGACTGCTGGTTGGCTATACCTCTCTGCCTGAGCTTGGCTGATTTGTTACATTATGTGGTGTGAGCTTGGGTTTGTTATTGTAGTTGCCAGTGGGTGATTTTCATCAAGAAGCATGCTGCGAAAGGGGCCTTTGGGGTTTCTGAATTTGTCCAGACATTGGTAATATGTCTCCATGGCCATGTGGTCACACCCCTCCAAAAGAAGCATAAAATACCCATTTCTCGATGTATCTCTCAAACAACCGTAGGTCACATTTCAAGCTTTAGTTCCAAAGGAAATAAAGGCTTTGGAGTTTCGATTGGCCAACAGAAAACTGGGTAGGCAAATTAGAAAACGGTTAACCTTAAAATGGACTGAGTGGGAAACTAGGGCAATATAATTATCACTGGTATTGGTACTAACTTGTGGCTTGGGCTGTCTACAAGACGAGCTAACTTGGCTCCGGTTCGGTTCATATAAGCTGAGCTTGACCTCTATAATTAGATTCGAAAAAAAAAACTCTATTATCTCAACGAGCCTGAGCTAAGTTTGGGTAGGCTTGGTTTGTATATGAGATTATATATTCATATTCTTATATCTTGTATGTGTTAATAGCGAAAACACATGTTAGTATATTATATTATATATAATTATAATCATCAATTATAATATTAACGTCTTTGTACTAATTGTTTTTTTTTGCGAATTGAGCTTTTTACAAACCAAACTTTTTGCGAGTTGAGCTTTTGTGAGCCGAGTCTAAACCCAAAATATTTTAATGAGCTCGAGTCCTCTGCCTACCATGTTACCCAACACTTCCTTCAATCTGTTAGCCAATATCATTGCATAGCGATGATGGTCTATAATCTCTAGAGTTTGAGCCCGATATTTTTTAGCGAGCTTGAGCTTGTTCAAGTTTTATGAACCTGAGCCGAATTGGGCAAAAGCTTGGCTCGGCTCATTTATAGCCCTACTTGTGGCACAAGCAATATTGTATGTGGATAATCAAAAAACCAATTACCAAAATTTATTTTACTATTTTATAAAGTATTAAATAAAATTAATCCAATACTTTTTTTGGGATTACAATTTTTTTTTAAAATAATTAAAACTATAGTTTATTTTAAAGAATAGATTATAAACAAATCTTCTTATTTTTTAGTGTTCTTTTTAATATTAAGAATTCTAAAAGTATATATATTTATATATATTCTAATTAGCAAGTCAGTTTGCAAAAAAAAAAAAATGGATTAAATGGAAAGCTCTCATTGGATGCTTCATTATGTTACCCACTTTTTATTAATTTATTTAATAAATTATCTAAATATTTTTAGTTTTATTTATATAATATAATTATTATTAAAATATAAATCAGAAAGCAACTGTAAAAAGATAAGATCAACTATCAAAATAACAGGAATACAAGTGAGAAGCTATCTTTTCAATCTGTTTCACACTGAGACCGAGTAAAAAAAATTGTGCTAAAACAATATCATTATCGCTAAAAATAATTATATTTTTATAAAATAATGTAAGGTGAGAGCAAAATTTTCTTTCTTTGGCATCCTTTCGGTGGAATATTTTTCGCTTTATAAAATGCTTTCCGGACACGGTTAAGTCGAATTAATTACGAGGTTAATCAATGTTATTGACTTCCTAATACCTGTTTAATGCTTGTCATCTTATGCTTCTGGAATCTGAATAAAACTTCCACCACTTCCCTTTTACTCGACTTTGTCTTTGTCTTTGTCTATGGGTAAAGCTGCGCCAATCTTCTTAGACTGGTTCGGTAGACTTTGGACTTGAAATTAATGGCATATTTAGGACCCTTTCCCAGATCTTAATTGAACTCATGACTTCTATTTAGAAATTTCAGATTAAAAGTCAGCTTGAACTCGGTCTAATTAATATGAAGTTATTCGAATGGAACTTGGACCATATCATATCCGGAGTCCGGACCAAGTGAAACAAATAATCTGAAAGAGAAAGAATGGGCAAAACCAAATCTTTAATTATCTCTGACATTTTGTACTCTTTAACATTTTTCCAACAATTAGGTCTTTGTTATTATTTTTTTTCCTAATATAATTATTAAGGGGTGAGGATCTTCTCTGATCTGAATCACAAGATCGATATGTGTCCACAAGTGGCCTTATTAAGAAGGAGTGACTTGCAATTTTTAAAACCCTAAAAAATGGTGAACTTGTTGGTGGCTCACCACTTCAACCGGTTTTTTGGACACGTGTTAACTTCCTGTAAAAAAATCGTAGTTGAACTCGGCGATTACCATTAAAGAATATTTTCCGTCAATCAGAGCCCAAAATCGCCAAGTAGGTGGAGCCGGGTCTGCCTAATTTTGAATTCTATGTGCATGGATTACATTTCCTGAAAGGTTTAAGCCTGTGGTTGAATTTGAAACAGATAATCGTTTGACTAGCATTTGGAGGAACTAATTTTGATAGCTTCTTAGTCGCGTTTGGTTAGTTTGGTTAGCATGTACTAAAATGAGTTCCAAACTAATTTAAGGTGTTTGGTGTACTAAAATGATTTGTGAGCAAAACTTTTTTAATTTTTTTTTTCTAGATATAATTGTTTTTATACAATTTCATATAGCCGCACATAAGGTTTGCACATTTATATACTTTTAAATTTGATAATAACATTTTAAAATAATTGATAATAAAAGAAGATGTATTTACAAGTTTGCTACTTCACATTTTATTTGTAATTTTTACCACTACAAAATTCAAAACCCATTCCAAAAATCTAAAATCTAAAATCTTGATTGTAGGTGATTTGGTGATGAATGATATTTTCGCATTCTTGTTATACGAGAACTCTTTCTCCTTTTGTTAATTGGGACGATTATCTTCTATGAACTTGGGCTGTGTCAACCTCTTATGTGTTTGACATCTAACCGGATCTAAGTGAACTGTCACGCCCCAAATTTGAGATATAGAATCTCGAGGATTTTCAAGGGAATAACCTTTGGATCCATCACGTGGACGCGGATAGCCATTCACAATGTATAACCAACATTCCGATTAATCAGAGTCTAAAACCATAATCAGCGGAAGCCTTAAATAAATCAAACATGTAGCTCAACTCATATCCGTTAAGCTAAAATCTACAAAATAAATAAAACTAATCTATTACAAGTTCATGCCCCCTCGGGGTCAAAACCAAGTTTATAAAAAAAATCAACATAAAAATGGCAAGTATCTGAACTAAAAGAAATCTCCACTCCATGCCAGCAGGTTAAACAAACTGATCACCTGGTACCGTATAAGGGTCAGCCAAAGCCTTGTAGAGAAAACCAAAGAAGTTACAATAATTATCTTCATACATACATAACAACACCGTTAATTCATACAATTTCAATCAACAAGTAATACCACAGTCAAATGTATTAGCATGTTCATCATCATACTAAATCTCACTTATTTAATAGATATATCACATTCAATATTGTAATCTCATTACACATAACAATTACACAAGTAGTCATATCATATCACAACAATTTTTCACATGGTCCCACCATGATAAATCATAAGACACACATGATCCTATCATGCATTCAAACCCAATCCTTATAGTCCTACTATGAATCAAACATAACCTACATGATCCCATCATGCCCAATATATAATCTACATGGTCCCATTATGCAAACAATACACCACATGGTCCCACCATGCAACACAAGCAAACACATAGTCCCACTATGCCAAACAATAACCTCATGGTCCCACCATGCAAAACAAATACTACATAGTCCCACTATGCAAACAAACAACCACATAGTCTCACTATGTGAACAAACAAACACATAGTCCCAATATGTAAACAAACAAACACATAGTCCCATCATGCTAAACAAGCAAACACATAGTCTCACTATGCCAAACAAAAACCTCATGGTCCCACCATGCAAAATAAGTACTATATAGTCCCACCATGCAAACTGACAACCGCATAGTCCCACCATGCAAAACAAATACAACCAGTCACAAGCACTAACAATCAACATGTAGAATGCATAGAATGCATCCACGGTAGATTGCATCATTTCATTCTTTAAGGGACTTGCACCCACGGTAGAATGCACCATTTCATTCTTTAAGGGACTTACACCCACGGTAGAATGCCACCATTCCATTCTTAAAAGGACTTACACCCATGGTAGAATACACCATTCCTTTACCATTATTCCTTAAGGGACTTTTACCACACGGTGGAACACACCAGTAGACCAAACCATTCCTTAAGGGACTTTCACTATACAGTGAAATACACCAGTATATCATACCATTCCTTAAGGGACTTTCACCACACAGTGAAACACACCAGTATATCATACCATTCCTTAAGGGACTTTCACCCACGGTGGAACACACCAGTATACCATACCACTCCTTAAGGGAATTTCACCACACGGTGGAACACACCAGTACACAACATAAACAGTCAATCCCATTGACTTCCAGTGGATGTTCCCAGCACCACTCTCAAACCATACAAAATCAAGACATAGTCAATCCCATTGACTACCGATGAATGCTCCCACCACCACTCACAAACACACAGTAGATGCTCCCAGCATCACTCACAAACATAATCCATACATCACAATCAATCATACACAGGTAGTGGATACTCCCGGCACCACTTATACATCATACAAATTAATATTGGAACCAATCATAAGATAGAACAGTGAATGCTACAAGCACCACTCAACACACTCAATTTCCTATGCAAACATTGCTAACCATCCCAACCTTATCTTGTAGTCCAATATTCAAGTCCAAACTCATTAAATTCATAATCTCTCAATATCCCATCCAAGGCTGTCCTATTTTCCTGAATTTCAAACCCGATCATACTCTTTTTAACATTCGACCACAATCATCCATTTTACAGACAAACCAACCTCATACACATGTGTAAAACACCTCAAAGGATCTTTCCCTAAAATTTGGGATTATTTGGGGGTCGATAGATGCTCGATAGATGTTCTACCGAGGCTCAGTAGATTGTCCCGAGAGCTACTTTTTCTGGGGATTTTCGGCAGATGTCTCGGCATTTGCCGAGCTACCTACCGAGGCTAGGTTCAGCTTCGACAGTAGTTCGGTGTTTTGGCCATAATTAATTCTATACTCGTCGGAATCGCTTCAAACTTATTGCGTTGTGTTCCTAACTCATAGGAGATTCATATAAAAATACTAAATAAATTATCTAAGTTTGGAATAATGCTAGGTGAGACCTAGAAGCTTACTGTTTGTTACCCAAAAATTTCCAGAATTTCTAGGGCATTGTTCCCAATTTTTTATAACCTTAAATTTCACACTTCTTCTCATACCAAATATCAAATACACTAGCAAATATCAATTCCTAATATCAAAAATAAAACCTAATAATTAAAATAGGATTATACATGTAAATCTCTAATACACAAACCAATCAACCTACTTGAATTAATTCCAAAAAATCATAATTAATCATAAGAGTTCATAAGATCATCACAAATACAATAAACTTCTTTTAAGCATACTAAATCATGTAGACATACAATCATTCATAATATTTATTCAATGCTCATACTATAAGATTACTATTCAGATCATGCCTCAAATCATGAAATCATGCAATCCGATCTATAACTATATCATTATTAAGATCTATTAATATACTTATAGTAAAATTGATGGAAATCTCTACCTTATTCTTTTTAAATATTTTCTTTGCTGTTAGAGATGGTTGCTCTTCAATCCTCCTCTAGTTTTCCTTCATTTTGATCTTCCTTAGCTTTTCTTCATTCTCTTCTTTTTCTCCAAGGCTTGTGACGGCTAGGGTTTGGTTCTCCCTTTCTCTTTCTCTTAAACACCAAAACCTTAACTCAGTCTCTCAAAATACTATTCACGTCACTATTCATTGACGCATTTTGTTAACTTCTAAAACTACTTAATTTTACCTCTTTACCATTTCTTAACTCACCATACACATAACCAATAGATAAGGTAACTTCTCCACTAAGATTCCTCCCCAATAATCTACCCTTGTTTCCATGATTTCCAAGCCCAATTCAAAGCCCAACCCAACTCAATTTAGTTTAATTCTTCCATAATCTCCATACTTCCACTCAGTTATTCTTATTCCTCAATTTTTTTTTAATTACCAATTTAACCAAACTCTATACAGTTAACTATCAAATGTCAAACATTAATTCATGCATCCAAATTTAACTTTACAATTAATATTATAAAGGTTACTCTAATCGATTATTATCATTCTTAGGCTAACTAATTTAATTCTCTATAATTGTAATTACAAATTCTACTAATTTCAATTTTCAAGATACACAATCCTATATAATCTTTCACAAATAATTTTTATTGTTAATTATAATTAAAGTATATTAATTATAATTTAAAGACACGGGTCACTACATGAACCCCACAAAAAAAGAGATAATTAAAATTTCTAAAACCTTAAGAGACCTGTAAACCCTAAACCGGCTTCTACCTTAACCGATTTGGTGTGAAGCATCACACATTACATTAGAATCCATAGGAGTCTCAGCAGGTCTCGCACCCAGCATACCACTCTCTTCAAGTAAATCTGTAACGTACTTACTCTGTGATAGAACAAGTGTCAATTTCGTCTGAGGTTCACACGACAGAAGATATTCATCGGAAACGATCATTTATCTGCGAGAAGTAGAACTCATTCCTGAAACACGTTTCTAGGTGGTGGAATACATTCCCAAAATGGCTTCCAAACGAGGCCCAACTGCTTTCATCACTCATAGCAAAAAGTCGAGTAAAGAAGCCTTATTTAGCATAGCAAAATTTGGTTGCTTTCACAATATTTCATCGCTTTTCCACTACACATTTCATTTGTAATGAATAAATATTTGATTTTTGATCTAAAACCAAAGCTGCATAGGAGACATTTCTGATCATTTGTACAAAAACGGCAAGAAATAAGGTGATCGCCTCCAGACTTTTTTATTTATTTATTGTCTGTTAATAGCTTATTATATGAAGAACTCTGGTTGCAGATGCATTAACGTATAATAATTTGCAGCTTCATCTTCAAACTCCCATAATTCATTGTACAGCAAGGGGATCATCCCAGCTCCTAATTCACCACTGTTGAAACCCACTTGTTCATCCTCATGATATTCTCTCCTTTTTATATCCGTTTCTGGGAATGGGATTCCCAGCTCATCGTTGGAGGCTTCAGAAAGGTTTCTTACAATCCTCGCCTTGTCTTCCTCGTCTTTGAGTACAACCCCAGACGACGAACCATCGTTGAGGGTGGTCGTAATACCACTTGTAGTTGTAGTAGTAGCAGCATGGATGTCGGGTTTGGACCCGGAGGAGGGTTCTGGAAGCGGGTCGGAGTTAAGATTCGGAGAGAGTTCTTGTTGAAGGGTACTAATGAGTGACGATAGATCCTGGTTGGGTTCGTATTCATCTGTCTCTAGAAAAGAGATGATGTGATCGTAAGACTTGTAACGCTTCGATTCTTCTTCCTCATTTACTTGGGTTTCTTCTCTCTGGCGCTTTAATGGTGTTTCCGCCATTGATAGAGCTTGGATGAGAGAGAGAGAGAGAGAGAGAGAGAGAGAGAGAAATAAGGATGGTAAAAAAGGCTGAGAAGAGAGGAGAACGTTGAAGAAAGAGAAATGAGGGTGGAAATGGTTTTATAGGAAGGGAGATGAGTACCGGTCAAAACAAGCTAGAATGAGAAACTGAGAAAGGCGCCAACGTCTCTCCGAAAGGGAGAATAAACGGTTTGACGAACGAATCGACGAAATAAAGAAAGTAATGGAGAAGCGAGAAAAGGAAAAATAAAGAAAGAAAAAACCACCACCAAAAAAAAAATCCATGACTAAGGGATAGACTTTTTCATGACGAACCACTAAAAAAAAGCTACGTGATGCGGATTATTTGTGAACTTGGACGGTGTGAACCCCGTGTGAACATCACACGATCACAAGTGGATTCCACTAAAAAGTGACTTGCATTTTTTAAAACCCTAATGAATTTGAATCTGATTTCTACCTCAACCGGTGATGACCACCTTGTTTTTTAGAACTGCAATTCTCTATGACGTACATCACAGGGATCTCCTGTGAGTAGAGATAATCTCGAGGGGGGAAATGGTATTTTGGCCCCTTGAATGCAAATCCCCAAATGCAAAAGTACCATTTCACACTTCCGGACTGTCTCTCTCCTTGAATGCAAATCTCCAAATGTAAAAGTACCATTTCACCCCTCAAGGTTGTCTTTATTCACAGGAGATCCCCTGTGGTGTACACTACTCCCCTTTTTTGTGGGTTTACTTGGTATAAGTGTCAACTCCGTGTGAAGTTCACACAATCCAAGTTCACAGAAGTTCTTGATCCCCAATTAAATCAAGGGATTATTACCCTACGTATGCAAGACCAATCAAAATAGTGGGTCCTGACCTCTACGTCTCCAATTCCAAAGCAACAAATTTTCCCATTACACGGATGAGGATATTCTATGATTTGGATCACTAGGAAATTCTTGTGAACCTCACAAGAACTTGACACATGTCCTAGCCATTACACCTACAAAAAGAAGAAAGAAAGAGAAACTATAACAAGTTTATACACATCGTTTCATGTCTAGCTCGTCTCTTATTTAATTTATTCAAATGGACTCTTTATATCTTACAAGATCTTTGAAAACCTAAAAGAGAAATGTTATGAAACCATAATATATCATATTCAAAATTCTCTTTCTTTTGACATCACACATCCAACAAAAATTTAGTGTGTGGGGGATCTGGATTCCCTCTGGTTTCTAATGTGGGAGGCTTCAAACTCAATGGAGAGAGTAAAATGGATTCTGAATACCAAGTAGGGATAGATCAATATAGAATGGAATGGTTTATATAACTTTATGTTATCTTGTTGATCTCTCACATGATTTGAAAGGACACAGACCGAAAGGGATTGAGATTTGCTTATTCTTTTTTCGTTATTATTTTACTTCAAATTCAACAGGAATTCAAAGAGAACTTCAATCAATCCAGAACTCACCACTAAAAACGAACAAGCAGTGGAGCACTTTATGCTGGTTATTTTGGCTATCATGGCTATCAACTTCAATGCTCAAAGTATAATGCCTTTTGGGTCACAGAAGATTCTTACCATAATATATCTCATTTGACACTTGTGAGATCATGGAAAAGTGGACTGAAGATCTTCTGTGATCCGTCACAGGAGATTGACACCTGTTTTAACGGACTTATAAGTACTGCTTAAGATCTCTTAGGATTCACCCATTTTTTGGGTTTTTAAATATGAACAGGTGTCAATCTCCTGTGGCAGATCACCAAAGGTTTCTTGTGATCCGGTTCATAGAAGATCCTCACCAGTAAACATGTAGCTCCAAATCAACAACTAACAATAATCCTAATCCCCAGTCCCAATATGTTAAATTTTGCATCTGGGAAAGTACTTTACTTTAAATCCCTAAAATTCCAAACAGTGAAAATTAAGAATGTCAACGGTTCGTTTTGGTTTGGTTTAGTGTTCAAACCTAAACCAAACTGATTTTTAAGTAATCAAACAAAAAACCAAACCGATTATTTTTGACTAATCTATAAATCGAATCGAAATAACCAAAAACCGAAAACTGAAAACCAAACCAAATAACCATTACGTTAAAACCAAAAACCAAACCAAATAACCCAATCCATTTTTATCAATCTAGTATTTATCCTGTAGCAAAACATCTTGAAGGCATCATCTTGAACCCAGTAACCCAAAACATCGAGAATTGTAAATACCTGGAGCCAAACATCATTCTACAGTTCTAACTGTAGCTGTTCATTTACATTCAAAATAATAACTCACATTCAAAGAGCTTTTCAAGGAGAATTTTGAAGAAAAGAGAGGGATTGAGATGGATTCAGTGGTTGAAAGAGCAGATTTTGTAGGGCAGTAGAGTGTATCAGAGATGGGTCGCTTTGTTTTGGGAAGAACGATGAAATGGGTGAGAAAATTTTGTAGGGCAGTAGAGTGTATCAGAGATGGGTTGCTTTGTTTTGGGAAGAACGATGAAATGGGTGAGAAAAAAAAGATTCTTTTCAAAGGGGATTTCGAACTGGGTCTCTTCCGAGATCGACAAGTGGTCGGAGACTTCGATATGGGTATCATCTGAAATTGTTGGAACCAAAGAAAAGAGAGGAATTGAGATGGGTTCAGTGGTTGAAAGAGTAGATTTTGCAATGCAGAAGAGACGAGAGTATAAGAGATGGGTTGCTTTGTTTTGGGAAGAAGAAGAGATGGTGAGAAAAAACGATTGCTTAGGTTAGGATTTAGAAATGCTCTTTATATAGGTTAAGATAATTTCAATTTAGCTCGGTTCGGTTATCGGTTTAGGTGAGTTCGGTTATTTCGATTTGATTTTTGGTTAGTTAATTTGCGGTTTAGTTTGGTTTGGTTATCGGTTCAGGTGAGTTCGGTTAATTCGGTTGTGTTCGATTTAATAAAGGACTAAACCATAAACTGAACCGAATTAATTCGGTTTTATATTTTTTAAACCGTAACCAAACCGAAATTACAAATAACCAAACCAAACCGATTTTTTTTCGGTTCGGTTCATTCGGTTTCGGTTTCAACCAAACCAATTGACACCCAATAAATAAATAGATAAAAAAAAACTTTAAGGATAAATTTTACTTAAACCCAGTCACATATTTGATAATTGTAGTTAGACCCTCTGTGGCTTTTGATCTTCTACTAATCTCCCTTGAGGTTTTGTATACACCATAGTTAGCAAATACGCGTATTATATGCATATAATACACTTACATACGTATAAATGAAAAGTACTTCCGTTTGGCGTATCCAATTCCATAACTTGATGTAATACGTGTATTATTCATGTTTAACGTATAATAAGCGTATAATACACGTACGTATTAAAAAAATATAAATTTTTAAGGAAAAAGGGAAGATAGAAAGCTGGAAACCATTCTAAAGAGAAACAAAAAAATAAATGGATTTTTTTTAATCTTTCCTTAAAATCTGTATTTCTTTTTTGGAAATACATTTGTGAGTTATGAGTTATGACAATATGAATTGTCTAGACTCTATAATCTAGTCACTCGTGTACTTTGTTTCTTGCTCTTCCTTTTTTTTTTGAGCTGATCAATCTTGATAGTCTTAGTAAACTTCTTAAATACAACTATGATGATAGAGAGGACCTTATAAATTCAGAAAACAATAAAGAAGAAATTGAAGATCTTTCATGACTTGATATCATCGGATCATCATTTCATTAATTACGAGATTATGTTTTCGTGAAACTTGTAAACAATACTTTAGCTTTTTTTCTCCAATTGTTTTGATGAATTGGAATGATTACTGTATCTAGTTGGATTCAATATGTATTTATGATAAATTTAAATGACTTATAAACCTGGTTTGACACACATACAATGCTACATATATATATATGAAGTATCTAATTTTTACTTTCGAACTTTAGCCACTTAAAAGTATTATACACGAACATCACTGTCTCTGAATCTTTGACATTCTCGTATTTTATTGGCGAACTTTTATCTTATTTTTATGATACTTAATCCGAATTGTTCTCGAACGTTTGTTGTACCGCATTTTTGCCATACCCGAACTTACTATGATATAGACTTTTGCTCTCACATATTTGGTAATTGTAGTTAGACCCTTGTGACTTTTGATATGCTACTAACTGCCCTTGCGGTTTTATATACACCCTCTCTCCTCCGTTAACAGTTGAGCACGACACTTGACTGAAAGTGTGGATGTTAAATCATATTGTCTATATTTGAATTATTTTATTTTTGAATTAATTCTTTATTAAGGCTTTAAAAGGGAGAGTTAGTGACAATGGAGTTCTCTTATAATTGCTATTATCAGATACGTGTGAAAGGGTGTAAGTGAAATTTATCCTAATTTTTAATCAATTCAATATTTTTAAATATATATATATATATATATAAATAACATCCCATGGGAGACGACCAAATCCAAATACAATTCGCACCTATCAGTTTAACCTGTCCCATTGCCATCCTTAGTGGCTACATCTTCTGTTAAGAAAAAGAGGTGGCACCAATGTTTAAAGGATCGATATAGGGTAGCGAACAGGGCGCCCAATTGACAGTAGCAATTAGTACCGGTTGATATAGATCGGTCAAAATTGTAACTGGTTTGGACCATTTAATACACAAATAAAAACAAAAAACGAAAACAAACGAAAAAAAAAATATGGGCTTTACCAGCCCGGTCCATTATCCCGCGATACAAAAGTTTGTATCATGGTTTGGGATTGGACGGTTGAGATCCAGTTCTGGTCCGTATCGAGTGGTCCAGATCGGATCGGTCCAGTCTTTTAAACCGTGGGTGGTACAAATGCTCGAGCGTATGTATTAGGGGTGTAATATGGTTAGTTTGGTTCGATTTAGTAATCAAATTTAAACCAAACCGAACTACATTATACTAAACCGAAAACTGAAAACCAAACCACATAAAAAACCAGACCAACTTATAATGGATAAAAGTAAATCAAAATAGAAACCAAAAAATTTTGTATTTCAATTTAGTTTGACAAAATTAATAATATTTTCTAAATTTCTATACAAAACATATACACACAATTTATATATTATATGTAATCTACTTCGATTTTTTCAATTAGGTTCAATTTTGTCAAAGCCTTAACCGTAAACCAAACCGAACTAATTTGGGTTTTTGTTTCTGAACAAACCATTACCAAACCAAAATGAAAAGCGAGAAAAAAAAAAAAACAAACCAAACCAAACCAAAACGACTTTTTTCGGTTTGCTTAGTTCGGTTTCCGTTTAACCCCAACCAATTGAAACCCTATGTACATTACACGCTTCGGGTATCTTACTATATTTTCGCCGAGAACCAGAGACGACCTTTTTTCTGGGTGGCGGGTCTGGATTCTGAACTGAGTTCTCGCGCCAAATCCCTTCAGAATGTGGAGAACAGGGCGGGTTTCAATACTCGCTTACCTCTCGCTTGCCTTCATTCGAGCCTGCTCTCAAGATCCCCAACTCGGATCGGCTCGCGTGGTTTTTCAGGTTTTTTTACATGACGAGATCCTCTTTTCCCTTCTTTGCATTTTCACAATTACAATCGATTTGTTGTTCTCTTCTATATTATCCAATTAATGTCTGTTTATCTTTCAATTCGATCAGAATTCTCTTTGTTTGCTTTAAAGATGGTGATGAATTCATGGATTCTCGCTAAAGATCAACCAGGACCGAAATGCGAACTCTAATTATTGAGAGTATCGATTTTTTAGGGCAAAAAGATTTAGCATATCAGTTTTTTCGTCTTTAATTGCAAGCATGAGCTTGTTTGAAATCTGTGTTGTATGTATTATGGAATTGGGCTACTGATCGATGTCACTTCAGTTAACTATTGCTGACTTATACTAATTGAAATTAGGAATTGTTTTTTGTTGTTTTAGGTTAATGCAGTTCCATAAGAAAAACAGACAATAAAAAGAATAAAGGAGTTTGCCTGAAGATGATGAAAATTGGCTCACAATGAAAACATTTAAAATTTTTTTTTTTTTACATGTTTCCCTTTGCTACTGTTTTGTAATATGTGTTTAACAAAATCATGTTGTTATGTATTGATATAGTGCTTTCTTTTACTATATTATAGATTATTTCTTTATACATTTTTTCTGTTGAACTTCTTAGGGCTGAGTCAAGGTGGTTATAGTTTGATTGCTACCCAATGCTTAAGCTTGATTAAACCAATGCATAAGTGCTGACTCATGGATCCTAGCAACTCATGCGACAACATCACAACTATCATTAAAAGAAAAAAAAAACTCATGCGACAGCATGCCGTTGTTGTCTCTGTGAACAGTAGCTTGACGCACCGACCTTATATGCCCAGAAAGCCTTTCCATTAATCTTTAAATTTCCTTGAAATCTCCAAGTAAGATAAATTTGTGGTGACTTATCACTCATTTGTCCAATACTTCTGATTCTTGGAGGGATGATAGTATATCCATAGTGTTTAAACTCGGATTACGACTCGGGATCGGCCGAGACGAACAATATTAATTTAATTAAAAAAAATAAAAAAAACACCCGACTCGGTCCGATGCCGAGATGGATCGGGTGATCCAACTCGGGATCGGACCAAGTCGGGGATTTTTGGGTTATTCCCGTATCGGGATCAACTCGGGGATCGGACGATCCTTAACACTATGAGTATATCCTTCTTAGATGGTCACTCGCTACAACTGACCCCATAGGCAAAGAAGCCTTCTCTTCTTATAGCACTTCATTGTAGCAAATAATCAGTTGTGATATCGGACATGCCTGAAAATTATTGAATAGGGGTACAGAAATATTGGGCAGCAGTATATTGGAAATCCACGTTCAATTTGGGTCAACAACATGAATCCTATTCTGCATCCCAATTTATGAAAAAACATATTTTTAGTCAAATTAAGAGTTTTCAAATAATTTCTAAGTGACTTTACATATGTTCCTTTCAACTTGCACAGTCTCACACCTTCTCATAGGCATGTCTCACTTTTACTTGCTCAAACTGTTTCAATCAACTTCTTAATGGGGGAGTCTTAGTCTTTCTCAGATATGTCCATGCCTTACCCTATGTTTCTTTGTCAACATCTTCATCTTTGCTACCATATATATATATATATATATATATATATATATATATTGATGAATAATGAAGATTTATTGAGAAAAGTGTAGGAAGTATAATGGGCAGGTTAGTCAAACAAAGTCATCTAGGACAACACGAAAACAAATGCATGAAAAGCCTCTAAATCAACCCTACTTACTTTGGAGCTTCTCCTCTGATAGTTCCCCATAAATATATTTACTTTTCTAGTACCCCTCTTAGCCAATTTGTCTGCAATGTCATTGGCAGACCTTGGTGCATTTGGCAGAATGAGACGTTCAAATCATTAGGCTAGAACTTTTTTTCTTGATGAATATCATTAGCCAAGAGCTTTGCCAACCAAGCAAAATGAATAAGTTGCCAAGAGCCTTGATACCCAAGATATAATCTTAGAAGAATCACCTATTTTACATGGACTCATTTGCTGGTGTATGTCTAGGTATCAGACTCATCTCATCCCCATATTATAGGGCATGGGGACTTGGGCCATGTATTATTATTTTAAACTTATTTATGCGAAGTAGTATCAGAATATGATACAACTTATACACAATATCAATTTCTAATCATTTTAAACTTGATAATTAAGTATATAATGAAGATAAATAAGGCATTTTCTTAGAATAGAGGAAACATCTGTTGAAGAAAAACTGGACACGAATGTGAAGGATCCGACACATTTTCATACCCAAGTTGTGTCGTGTCAACACAGGTACTTTAAAATGAGTAGAAGAATCCATGTAACATAGAAAATTGCCCTGTACCTCTAAATTGTGGTATCTCAAAGATCTCGCCTCTCTGAGGCCTACCACAAAAGCAAGCAATTTCTCATGTATTGAATTCTCCTCCCCAATTGGCCCAGAATAAGCATGAATAATGCTCCTTGGATGATCTTTGAACACTCTACCAATCCCAAATACTCCAGAATTTTCAATCAAATATCCAATGTTGCCTCTTAGTTGCCTAACATTACACTCCATACATCATAGGAGGTATATTCATTGTTTTTTTAAAATGCTTTTCTTACTCACGTTATTTGATTCATTTTGACATATAATCAAGCAATAAGTAGTCATTGATGATATGTTACTTTGTTTTTGTGCTGAATGAGTACATTCTAGCCTGGTCTGGGAAATTCCAATGAGGCATATTATTGGTTCAGGTCCAATGACTTTGGACTGTGTTTGCCCCAAAGTACAAAAAGTGAGCTGAGCATAAACTGATAATTACCTGGTCTAACCTGTTTGAGATTGCAGCCCTTTGTATCATGATTGAGCTCTTACCTAGAAATCTTACAAGTGTCTCCTATTACTTATTGTTATTGAGCCTTTGAGCAATGAAATGGAAGGGAGGGAGACAATTACAAGAACTCGTTGGGCTGAACCAAGAACATGCATCATTTGTTTTGCAAAGTCTGTATATATCAAGGATAGTATGTACAGCAAAGATAAAGTACAAAAACATTGAAGAATTTGCAGGAAGTAGTAAAACAGTAGAAACGTTAATTTTTCCGTTGTTATAACTTGGATTTTATTTTTTCATGTCTTGATTTGTCGATGAGCCCATTCCGTAATATTGTGAATATTTTGAAAAACTCTGATTTTACTTTTTTTTTTCTGATTTATTAAATAATTATAATTAATTGTTGATGTGGTCTATTAATGGCGTAAAACATTTAAAATGCAGACAAATTATGGAGACATTGAGTTTGGATTCTTCCCTACTGTTGCTCCCAAAACCGTGGACCACATTTACAAGCTTGTTCGCTTGGGGTGCTTTAATACTAATCACTTCTTCCGGGTGGTTCCTAAAGCCTATGGTTTATGACCTTTTAAATTAGCATAAGAGCATAGCTTTCTAATTTGGATAAGAACTGGATGCAGGTTGATAGGGGCTTTGTGGCCCAAGTGGCAGATGTTGTAGGTGGTAGAACAACTCCTTTAAATGCCGAGCAAAAGGAAGAAGCTGAAAAAACTGTTGTTGGTGAATTTAGTGATGTCAAACATGTGAGAGGCATTCTTTCTATGGGGAGGTAAATGTTTTCAACAACGGATCTAAAATACTTCCAGGGACTCTGACATGGTGTATTCTGATAATTTCAATTCTAATTTCCTATTACATGGCCTATTCCGATAATTTCAATTCTGGAGTACAATTTCACCTGCCAGTTTTAAGATCAACAGGTAGGATCAGATCCAGTCTCAAACAGTGATTCTAGGGTTTATAGAGCTCTGCTGACTTGTAGAAGTTTTTCCGAGTGTATCTATACAAGGAACTCATGTTACAACATAATAGAAACAAATATTATACAGCGTGAAAATCACAAAAAATCCATACCACCACCGAATTATATGGTGATACTGGTTTTAATTTTATTGTAGCTAGTGAATCCATATCTATAGAATGGACCATTACACGTGTAAACATCTAAGCAAGCTACAAAGAGCATATGCAAATGAAAATCATGCCAAATGTAAATAAAGTAACTCAAGTTGCAAATGAATATTAATACTTTGTCTGATAATGAATTTTATGGCAAAATCTATATGCCAAATGATTTCGTAAAATGCTATGGTTATATCATGACCTTTCAGACTATGAGCCACATCAACCCTTTTGAAGTCTACTTGATGATAAATTTTATGATAAAATCTATATGTCAGTCTTCATAGTGGGTGTCTCTGATGATTTTTTTTTTTAAAAGAATGGCCATTTGACATATCAGACTTAATTCTATATTGCAATTTGCCAAAATAAGTATATATAGGGGGCAAGGATTGCAGATGTTTTGATTTTGAGAATCAGTTTCAGGAGTGATGAGGGATGCTAAGAAACAATTAATTTGGATGCAGCACGCCTTTCAGTCTTCCAAAAAGACAATTTTTTAGTTACTAATGTAAACTAGTTACAATTTTTTTTTTTTTTTTGGGTGTGTGTGTGGGGAAGGGGGGCTATTTGTGGAGTTGCAAGGTTTGCTGCTTCTTTGTGTGATGGAAACCTCTCACCAGATTTTCATCTAATTAGTGAAACAATGATTTAATTGAAAAAACCTTGAGTATAGGATAATTATTTATATCCCCATATTACATGTTCATGTTGGACTTAAAAGATGAGAGAAGATAGCATGAACTGACAAATACATGCCAAAAGCCCCGGGACTGACAGTTATGTTCCCTGTTCTCTGTAATTTAGGATGTTTAGAGTTCTGTGCTCCCTCTCTATCTTTTACATGTTTTTTTACCATTGTAACTCAAGTTGGATAAATTCTGAACACCATTTGCTGGCTTGGAAAGGCTTGATTTATTTCATAATATATTTTATAGTGTTTTGGTGTAGGTATGCTGATCCAAATAGTGCATCATCTTCATTTTCCATTCTTCTAGGTGATGCCCCTCACCTTGATGGCCAGGTATTGCTTTTACTTGCTTAAATCATTCTAAAGAGCCATTTCAGATTTTGCGTGAATCCTTTAATTTGGCTGACGTACATTTCCCACTTCAGTATGCAATCTTTGGTAGGATGACCAAAGGAGATGAGACATTGAGAAAGCTTGAACAACTCCCTACTCGTCGAGAGGGGATCTTTGTAATGGTAAATATAACAAGGGATGTGTTTGTTGTTGTTTTCCTGTATTTTCTTTGTATACCATACCATTATAATTACATTTTTGATTTTGTTTTTCTTCCTTCTGCTGCTTCTTTTTTTTGGCTTTGTAGCAGACTTTTATTGCTAATCTTTTTTTGTGGAAAGTTATGAAAACAAATGACATGACCTGTAAATTAGCAACGATAATAATTTCATTGCTAATTTAGCATGACCTATAAACAATTGATTTTGTATATCTATAAAACCATTAGTCTTAGTATCATAAAGGAATACACTGGTCCACAAGAGTATCAGAAGCCATCTTCATTTGGTGCATGATGCCAAGGAGATCTCATGGGCTTGAACTGAAGCTGTTATGTTTGCTTGATAGCAGGACCCCTGGATAAGTAAAGATCGTTAGCTCATTTGTTGTTCATGAGTGCTTGATAGCTAGCAGGAAGAAGAGCCTCGTTTCGAGTTATCTCATTTGTTGTTCATGAGTGAAATCTAGATGGCTTGATAGCAGAACCCTCTGGGGATAAGTAATGATTGTGTAGCTGGCTTTAATACATAGCAAGCCATCTTTAGATTTCAGTCATAAACAACAAATGAGATAACAACTCGGAACGAGGCTATTCTTCCTGCTAGCTATCAAGCACTCATGAACAACAAATGGCTTGATAGCAGAACCCTCTGGGGATAAGTAAAGATTGTGTAGCTGGCTTAATCTCATTTGTTATACAGTTCATGAGTGAAATCTAGATGTTAAGACGTTGAAGAACTGAAGTGAAATCTAGATGTTGTTCATGAGTGAAAAATCTAGATGTTATACGACGTTTAACTGAAGTGAAAATATATATATATATATATATATATATATTTTTTTTTTTTGTAGCATTGAACAACATTATTATTTTTCATTTGCAGCCGACTGAGCGCATTAGTATCCTTTCAACCTACTTTTATGGTAAGAATACAATCTCTATTTACGGCTTTTGTATATCATATCTTCTGGATTAATTCATTGCATAGGATGGAAGAACTTATAAAAACAAATCCAACCTATACACAGTTTCAGGACTCAAAAAATACATTATTCTAATATTATTAATAATATTAATGGTCGATGCTCCGCCAGATACCAAGATGGAGAGCTACGAGCAGGAGAATTTGATGCTGAAGAAAAGGCTTGTTGCATCTGCTATTGAAATTGAAAGACAGGTAAATTTATAATTCCAAGTTGATTGATACTAAAAACTTGCATATATATATATATATATATATAATAAGCTCATTGTATGTAAACTGAGACACTATTTCCTTGCAGCGATTGAAATGCTTCCCCTGATTGATTCAGCATGCAAGAGCACACCATCCATTGAAGGAACAAAAGCAATCTATATGGAACTTATATTAAACATGAGATTGCAAGGAAAGGGTTTTAATTTATGTAACCAAAATGTCATAAATCAACTACTTAACAATCTAATCGAAGAAACAACACCCCATTGCATACCAACGAATATTGGTTTCCAAGTTCAAAACAGAAACATAAATAACCATTGTCATCACAGCTACAAAACCTATCTAATACTCGTCACCTTCGTCGTCCTCCCCTTCTGCAGACTCTGCCCCAACTTCCTCATAATCCTTCTCCAAAGCAGCCAGGTCCTCTCGAGCTTCCGAAAACTCGCCTTCTTCCATTCCCTCACCAACATACCAGTGTACAAAAGCACGCTTAGCGTACATCAGATCAAACTTATGATCAATCCTTGAAAAGACCTCTGCAACACTTGTGGAGTTTGATATCATGCACACAGCTCTCTGAACCTTAGCCAAATCCCCCCCAGGGACTACAGTGGGGGGTTGGTAATTGATTCCGCACTTGAAACCTGTCGGGCACCAATCGACAAATTGGATGGTCCTCTTGGTCTTGATGGTTGCCACAGCAGCATTCACATCCTTTGGCACCACGTCGCCTCTGTACATCAAACAGCAAGCCATGTACTTCCCATGGCGAGGATCGCATTTTGCCATCATAGACGATGGTTCAAATGCGCTATTGGTAATCTCTGCAACCGAAAGTTGTTCATGATATGCTTTCTCTGCAGATATAACAGGTGCATATGAAGAAAGCATGAAATGGATTCGCGGATACGGGACCAGGTTGGTTTGGAATTCCGTCACATCAACGTTCAGTGCCCCGTCGAAGCGGAGAGAGGCCGTTAGCGAGGAGATAACCTGCAAGTATAGAACCAGTATTATACTTACTAGGATTATGAAATCGTCATCTCTAGCACAAGTATTTTTTTTCTTCTTACATACCTGTGAAACCAGCCTATTTAGATTGGTGTAAGTAGGCCTCTCAATGTCCAGTGATCTGCGGCAGATGTCATAGATGGCCTCGTTGTCGAGGAGCACCGATACATCGGTGTGCTCGAGGAGGGAATGGGTTGACAATACACTGTTGTATGGCTCGACGACAGATGTCGAGACCTGAGGGGAAGGGTAGACTGTGAAGCCAAGTTTGGATTTTTTTCCGTAGTCGACGGAGAGCCTTTCGAGCAGTAGGGATCCAAGACCCGAGCCAGTTCCACCACCAACAGCATGGAAAACCAGGAAGCCTTGCAGCCCAGTGCAGTTATCAGCAAGCTTCCTGATGCGATCCAGGCACAGATCCACAATCTCTTTCCCAACTGTAGGAATTGACAAAAGACCAAGATGTATGTTTCAGTAAAAGCAAGTAAATGCACAGGGAAAGGATGAGAAGAAGGAAGAAAGATTACTTGTGTAATGGCCTCTGGCGAAGTTATTGGCAGCATCTTCTTTGCCGCTGATGAGTTGCTCGGGATGGAAGAGTTGGCGATACGTTCCGGTTCGGACCTCGTCGATAACAGTGGGTTCGAGATCTAGGAAAACAGCGCGAGGAACGTGTTTCCCTGCTCCTGTTTCGCTGAAAAACGTGTTGAAGGCGTCGTCTCCTCCGCCGACCGTCTTGTC
>JAUPMG010194812.1:0-10120 GCA_031762675.1 Pachysandra terminalis
TACTTGTAACCTATACTCATTCAGTCATCATGGGTATACTGCTGTACTCTTGTCACTTGAAAAACTTGTGTCCACGGATTATATTTACAGTGTCTGTTAATTTGCTGCAGCGTCAAATCTGCTAAAGTTTACTGCTGGGTTGGGCCTTTTTGCATGGCTTGGTGTTTTCCTTGCAACTGCTGGACTAGTAATGTTTTACAGGTGTAGCAGGTATGCTCTATTAACATTTTATCAGTGTAGAACATTAAAGTAATTTTTTTTTTTTGATAGGTAACAATGGATATAATATATATAACTGATGAAAGTCAAAATACAACTACAGATGTCCAAGGAGGGCATCATTAACACTACAAGGCAGACAATAAAACAAGAAACTCTACAAGCATCAATATAAACTCTCTACACAAGAACATATACTCATCCCATATCTCGGATCATCTCCTCTGACAACCATCCTGAAAAGAGCTCACTCGGCTGTACTCCTTGTCTCGCTAGACTATCTGCTATGCCGTTTGTGCCTCTAGGCACTGTCTGAATGAGGCATTCAGAGCACTGCCAAGGAAACGTGCCAAATGAACCTGATGGATGAATCTCCATGGGCATCTGCCTGTGATCCCCATCCAAGAGATTACTGATGTCGAGTCTCCCTCTACCTCCAAAATGTCGATGCCTATGTCCTTGGCCTCATTCAGGCCAGTCAATAGAGCATGTAACTCAGACCAAGATGAGTCTCCTTTGCCAATAGGACCTGAGAAAACATGCAGAATATTACCATCATGATCTCTAAGCGCCCCTACACCAGAATGCCCAAGGTTTCCAACTGATGATCCATCAAAATTCAGTTTGACCACACCAAACCATGGGGAGGATCATTCTGACCTGACACTCGAAGCCCATGGTAACGATAACCCCTCGCAAAATCTGCCACTAGAATGCCTCAAAACTCCGGAAGAACTGACATCCATGAGACTACAAGGAAAGTAATCGATCAATGATGGACTATGTACTGCTCACTCTATCCTCAAAACCCTCCCTGTTTCTCTCTCCTCAAATCCCTTATAAAACCGCTAAAAACAGTGTCCTAAACATCATTCGGCATCTCTTACCCCATCACGGAAGCTCCATTGCTGTAGAAGTGGCTTAATGTGTTGTGATATCACCCACTGCACCCCATAATAATGTAGAAAAAAAGAACCAAATCTCTCAAGCCACAGAACAATGAAGGAAGAGATGATCAACCGATTCACAATCTTTCCTACACATGAAACACATATTAGGGGAGAAGACATAGTATTTCTTTTTTCTCTGAAGGGTGTCATGAGTGTTAATTTTATATATGATGATTGTCCATATGAAAGCTTTGACTTTAGGGGGTACACGAAGACTCCAAATATGGTTGGACAAGGAAGGGTCAATAAGGTTGCCTTGATCCGACCAAAGAAGGGAAAAAACGATCGGGTGGAGAAGACCCCCTTCTCATCTGGGGTCCAAATACAAGAGTCCGGGCAGTCTAACTGAAGAACCACCCCCATCAGACTATTAAAAAGGATAGCGAGTTCTCCCATTTCAACCGACCTGGGGTCTCTACGAAAATCAAGATTCCACTCAAGCTCGTGTTGGGAACATGAGAGAACGTCAGGCACAAGGATGTCTTGACTACAAACCAGATGAAACAAACGAGGGAAACGGGAGAAGAGTAAGGAATCTCCCCACCAAAGATCCCGCTAATAACGTAAGCGAGTACCATTACTAGTAGAGAAACGGAACTGCTGGTAGAATACATCAGCAAGTAGAGAAATTCTGTCCAAGGACTAGCACTACTCACCCTACCTTGGGGATTTATAATCCAGGTCCAGCCATTCTCATGGATTCTATAAGAACTAGTATCTGTGCTGAATCTCCTCAGCCACTTACCCAAGAGTGCCTGGTTGTGATTAAAGTAATTATTAGAGGATGGTGTCTGTCACAAATAGACTCGATCTGTACTTTTTATTTGGTTGCTGTGATAGATACAAATTCCTAGACATTTACTTGAGTGGTTAAGGTTGCTTTTGAATAAGATGCATAATAAAGATGTCAGTAATTCAGTAACTAACTGAGCAGAAACTTTCATCTGCTTGCAACATGAACTAAAATTAACTTATTTAATGATCTTTTTAAATAAACCTCTCCTCATTAATGTGAACAACATATATATATATATAAACTGTAACCCGGTGTAGGTCTCGCCGTAACAAGGTCCCAGGAGGGGGAGGGGGTGGCAACAGACCTAACGTTTACCATTTTTGCACAAAGTGGTTGCGCCAAGGCTCGAACTTGTGTTTTCACGCTGGCAGCGCGGGGCTTTTACCATCACACCAAGTGACGGTCCCTTTGTTCCACACACACACACACACACACACACACACACACACACATATATATATATGTTATATTACATTTATTTATTTTCACATCTATTCCTTTTCCAAGTAGAAATACTTATTAGAAGGTAGAAATGGAATTTCCAATGTATAGTTAAGTTCTGTGAATATGATTTCTAGACAAAGATAAAATAGGTGAGAATTTTGTCAGCTTCAAAAAAAAAAGGGAACAAAACAATCTTTGATTCTGAAATTTAGTAAATGAGTTTGGAAAGAAAATAAATCAATGGAGAGATTTTCCAATGCAATAGAATGGGAAAACACAGTGGAGAGATTTCAAATATAATAGAATGGCAAATCTCAGCTCTCTTCCAAATGCTGGCCAATTGCTTTCCTATTTTAAATCCTAAAAGATAAATGATTTTGTGGTCTTTACCTGATTGCTGATCAGTATATGCTAGTTCTAACCAGTGTTATTAAAGGCACTTGCCTAGGCGTCTAGGTGGTTTTTAAGGATTCAGGCGGGGTCGCCTAGGCTGAGTGTGCCTAGGCCAGCGCCTAGCCACTTAGGCGACACCCTAAGCAACAAGGTGACCGCCTGGTCGCCTAAGCCACCTGGGCGGTCGCCTATTGTGCAATTTGGATTTTTATATTTTAATTAGTTTAAGTTTAATTTAGTATATGATTAGTTTAATTAATATTATGAATGAAACTTACTGATGCTAATATGTTATATCTTTTATGCAGATTAACTTGAAGCTTTATTAATTTTAACTTTTAAGCACCCAAGCCTCTAGAATCTACTCTAACCCTAATAAAGCATCCAAGTTTTATTGATTTTAACGTTTTATGATTCTTTAACCTGATTTTTTATTGAATTTTATTTCATTTAAACCTTAGTAAATTTATTATATCATCGTTCATCGCGTTAGGCTCTATGGGTAGAAATCATGTTATGTTAATTGTTGTTTCAAATTATTGACTCGTATTGTTTTTATAAACGCTATATATATATATATATGTGTGTGTGTGTGTGTGTGTGTGTGTGTATCAATTATTTGCTACAAGCTCCTAAAAAAAATTGTCGCCTAGGCAATAAGCAGGTATATCGCCTAGGTGATTTGACAACATTGGTTCTAATTTTTAACAATAAAGTGTTGGATTGATGATTTGGTGAGAAATTGTCAGATTTTGCATTGTTGACAACTGCTTACTCTAAAAGCTTAAGCTGTTAGAGAACGGCACAACAATGTATATCAAATGGTTCAACACCCCTTTGCACATACGGGCTCCACATAAGAACACACCTGTGGGAGAACACAAGGAAGGTACCGAGGCAAACACACACCACACACACCCCTGGGATTCGAACATTCAATCTATTGCTCTGAAACTATATTGACAACCACTTACTCTAATAGCTTAAGCTGTTAGAGAATGGCACAACAATCTATATCAAATGGTTCAACACCTCCCCGCATGTGCAGGCTCAGCACAGGAACAACACACCCGTGGGAGAACACAAGGCGCTGAGGCAAACACACACCACACACTCACATGTGATTCGAACACTTGACCTCCCGCTCTGATACAATGTTGATAACCACTTACTCTTAACAACTTAAGCTTTTAGAGTAAGTGGTTATCAACATGTATCATTGATGATTCTTATTTTTATACCAAATAATAAGCGTTCTTGCACTTCTACTTGCCTGTATTTTCATATATTGACATTTAGTAAATAAAATTACTCACAGTGATAAACAAGCGTGCTTGCACTTATACTTTAATTTGATCTTTGGTTTGATTTTTTTGCTTATAGCAAGGATCCAGGTTACATCAGAATGAACATACATGATTCACAAAATATGAAAGATGATGTGAGTTGCAATCTTTCACCACTTGAGCTCTCCCATTTCAAATTGTTATTCGTGATTCCACTCTTGCTGACTAACTTCTGAGCATTTAGACTTCTTCGAGTCTTAATCTTTCCTTGGCATTTTTATACATTCAAATTTCGGATTAACTTTTTCTTGTCCATTAACTCTTCTTAATTTTTTAACAGGAGCCCTTTTTGAAGATAGAGCTAAACCATCCTGCTTTGTTGGCTGGGAATTGGTCTCAGCTCTGTGCAACATGCAAGGTGCCATCTCCTACTTCTCATCTCCTTTGTATGAAATAGGTTTTTTAGAAGCGTTTTTGTTCTTCCTACGAAAGTCTAATGTGATTTTCTTTGTCTTTGTTATATAGATTGTTAGGCCTCTTCGTTCAAAGCACTGCTCCACCTGTGATCGCTGTGTTGAGCAATTTGATCATCACTGCCCTTGGGTATCAAATTGTATTGGCAAGGTCACTGATGAGTTGCATCTTCACTTTCTTTCTTAATGTTATGTCACTTCTGGATCTTCATGGGTAGAGGCTACATAAAGCAGCCGTCAGGTAGACCACAAGGACAGGCTATCAACAGCATGGTACTTTCCAAAAGTGGGACACATTGAACATAGGGGTAATCATTGAAGTGAAAATCTAACGAGTTTGGATGTCAATAGTCCGTCTGGAAAGTATGACCAGTAGATTTCCTTCTGAAAACTCCCTATACTGTTTGGAATTTTTGGTGAATAGTCCAGAAAGAATGTCACAATATGGATTGTTTCCACCTGCAGATTGTGTCAGTCTTTTGGGCATGGGATATCCTTAGTGGAGGCTCTTTGATTGATTAGTCCCACTCCCACATCAATGCTTGTGTCTCATGTACGAAGATGCTGTTGTTAGACTTGCAATGTTTTGCTGATGGCTATCTTTTCCACATTTATATATTAGTGTTATTTCTGTGGCTAGTACAGTGGTTTTCATCCTTTTGTCTGATATACTTCTTTCCCGCATGTAATTGCAGAAAAACAAATGGGATTTCTTCATGTTTCTTATTCTGGAAGTCTCTGCAATGCTGATTACTGGTGCAGCCTCTTGTATAAGTATGTGTGTTCTTTTAACTCTCTCTTTAAGCCATTTTTTTGAGTTACTTTCAGTAGGTTTATTGGCTTCACATGCTGTGAGAAAAATCAAGAATTCGCTGTGATGCAGGAGTTTCAATGGATCCAACTGCCCCATCTTCTTTTGGAGAATGGATAAAACATGCTGGCACTCATCATACTGGAGCTATCTCGTTTCTGATTGTGGATGTTTTCCTCTTCTTTGGTGTTGCGGCCTTGACCATAATACAAGCTTCTCAGGTACATACACAAATTGTTTATTGATAGTACTTTATTTAAGAATTGAAAATCTGAGGCATTGATCATTAATAAAGCGACCCATTAGTGACTCCCTATGCCTTCTGATTCATTAGCTTGAGGTTTAGACTGAAATGACCGCATTCCATATCATACATCAATGATGCAATATAAACCAACATAGTTTTTTGTTGAAATAGAGTGAAGTAAATTGGGGAACTCAGCTCATATATCATAAGTTGGTGATATATGAGATTGATATTAATACGTAGAACTTTCAGCTATGTGCGTATGGTTTTAGACATGTATCCTTATATGACTACTACTTGCATTTTACACATTATTTCCCCAATAGATTGGTTTATGGATGCGGTACCTTTTTTTACTCTTTTATCTTTTCCTTTAATAGTTATATATGGAGTTGACATTTGCATTGAGTCACTTCTTGCTGCAGATTTCCCGCAACATCACAACAAATGAAATGGCAAATGCTATGCGCTATAACTACCTTAGAGGCCCTGATGGTCGTTTCAGAAACCCATATGATCATGGTATCCGCAAGAACTGTTCAAGTTTCTTGATAAATGGCTACAATGAGGATGTAGAGATCATCGAGGAGCCGTCCCATTCTGAGGTAATTGGAATGATGTCTATGGCGAGGCATTCGAATTTGCAAAATGGGGAGAGCCATTCTTCTCATCTCACGAACGGCAACGGCCATGTGTCTATCAATGTGAATTCTAAGAACACAAGGCCCCTTAGTGGACACAGTCATTCATCCCAGTGCAACCATAACCACCATGGAAAGTCAGACGCGGTCCCATTAGGCTTGGGTCTTGGCCTTGGCCTTGGACGGAACAATTCCCATTCTGTTGTAGCCACATGATTTATTGCAGGCTTATTGCAGGCTAATTGAAATTGTATTATTTTGTAGCTGTAATTGTTCATTCACATACAAAAGGGTTGCTGTTTCTTGCACAGGTCAATTGATTATTATATTTCCAAAGGTTTTTATTATGCTGGATTCTGTTTTTTTTTTTTTTTTTCTTCATTGTAGGGATGGTCTAATTGATTCTCTTTATGGTTCCTTTACTTTCTTCATGGTGGTTTTAAAGTTAGTATAGTTATGTGTAGCTTTCCCCCTGTGAGTCTATGACATAGGTTTAATAAGGAAACTTTAACTAGTTGAGATATAGGAGTACACGTTTGAAAGTTGAGAAGCACAAGGAAAAGGTCAGCCGTCAGCATTATTGCAAGCTGCCAACTGCTGCTGAATTTGCAATACAAGTGCAAGTGTTTGGTGAAGAATATTTAGGGCCTGTTTGCGTAGCTTTCTATAAATGAAAGGGTTTTGTTAAAAAGGGTTTTCAATCAAAGTTATTGGTTAAAAAGTACGTTTGGTGAGAAAAATTATATAAAATGATGCTCTCATATATAATTTTAAGTTTGATGGTTATTTTTGTCTTTTTAAGAATGTGTAATAGACATAAAAGGGTAATTTTGTTATTTTAAAAGTTTCATTTAAATTTAGAACACGACTAATTGCTTTCCTTAAACACAATTTATAAAAACAGCATCACACCTGCTTCATCAAATTGGACTTCTTGAACAAGTGCTTCCATACAACAAGCTTTTAGAAGTGTCACGAAACACCCAAGAGTAGGAAGCCCTTTAAAGTCTAAGAAGGGATTCATGTCCCTTAGGAAGCTACGTCAAAGGGGGCCTTAATTTGGCTATCAAAAGGTGGAATGGCCAAACCAAATCAGTTTGCTTGCCGTGGTTTTGGTACGAGCTTTTTTTCAGATTTGAAATCATGCTTGGACAATCCATACACAAGTCTTGCAATTGGTCTTATCTACTTGATTTTGACATAAACCAATTAATTAAACCATTAAATATCTATTTTATCTATGTGATAACTACAAAGCTGTGGCTTCATGAGAACTTTATTATATTAGTATTAAGAATAGAACCATAAACTACTATGATTTATTTAATATCTCCATCTTGAATTTGAGTGTAGACAAGAAGCTTTCCTAATAGGAGCAATTTGGGGGATTCCTATTTTCTTTTTCTTTTTTTTTCTTTTTTTTTTTTGCAAGAAATGGGGTGCTCCCCTTATCAAAACCATGGTTTCAAGGATCGGATCAATCCGGTTCGGATCGGCCGGTCCATACCGGGATCGGCCAGGACCGATCCGATCCCAAGCCATGATACAACTATTGTATCAAGTGGCTTTGGATTGGACCGGTCTAACTGATGCCGATTTGGACCAGTCTAGTGACTAGATCGGACCAACCAACCGATTCAAAGTCTCTTTTTTTTTTTTTTTTTTTTTTAAATTTATAGAACGAAAGATCCAAAAGGTATCGGTTCGATACCAACCGATCACAACTGGTACAGCCGATCCGGCAACCGGTATGTCGTTCCGGTTACCGGTCGGTATCACTGATCCGGATCTAAATCAACCAAGACCGGTCCGATCCAAGATCCCGAGACTTAAAACCCTGATCAAAACAATGTTATGCTTAAGGTTGTAAACAAGCCAATTCAAGTTTGGTCACCGATCCGGATCTAGATCGGCCGAGACCGGTCCGATCCAAGATCCCTAGACTTAAAACCCTGATCAAAACAATCTTATGCTTAGGGTTGTAAACAAGCCAATTCAAGTTTGGTTTGATCAGCCGAGCTTGTGCTTAACTTTCTTTTTAAGTTTGAGAAGGGTGGATCATTTATCAATAATTAAGGAAGCTCCCATCCATGATTATGCTTATCTAAACTTCAAGACTACGAAAATGACTAATATTCTACTACTTTTTAAGGGAAGTGATATTGGCCAAGCTGTTTTGACAGCTTCCACATAAGTTTTCAGTGAAATTTCTTATTAACAAAGTCTTGGAAACATCCGAAAGGGATTTAGGCAATGGCCAATTCCTTTTCTAAAACACAAAAATTAATCAAAGGATATATTCCTAAAGCTTCCATTATTTTCCTAAAAGACATTAGCATCAATGCAAGCAAGAATTTGTAATTATTGTTATGGTTATTGTATTGAAAGAATATGTATATTATACACTTTTTTTAAATGATTATTATATTATTAATCTAGTAATTAAAGATTAAGAGTTAGGGCTTATTTAGGTAGGTTTGGGTTGAACATATTGTAATTGACCCGCCTTTTATAATGTAGGGTGTTGAAGTCAGGGTTTTAAGTGTCAGGATCTTGGATGATACCGGTCGATCTATATCTGATCCAAAAGTTGGATCATCTTTAAAAAAAAATTGGGTCAGTGAATCAGTAGACGGAATGGCGATACTAGTCACCAGACTGGTTGTACCGGTCAAGACCAATCGGTTTCGGAACGGTCTAGGCCAATACCTATTGGATCGTTTATTTTATAAATTAAAAAATAAAAAATAAACTTTAGATCAGTCTGATCCAGTCATTGGATCGGTCTAGATCAATCGATCCAGATCGGTCTTGGTTGAATTGGTCCGATCCAAAGCCACTTGATACAATGGTTGTATCATGGCTTGGGATCGGACCTGTCCTAGCTGATCCCAATACAAACTGGACGATCCTTGAAACCATGGTTGAAATCCCCAAGTAAACTTGAATACGCTTGAATAGTAATTTGGGTTGTAGGTTTGTAATGGAAACTTGATTAGCCCGTCCAAACCTGACTTGACCTACATATTAAGAGAATGGCTATTTTGGACCCCCAATTTTTTTTCTTGGCCTAATATGAAACCAACTCAATATTAAACCCAGTCAATATATATTTCAGTATGGGTATGGGTAAGCATTTATTTTCTCTCTCCCGATGAGCATAAAAACGAAATACAAGAACAATAAGCTCTACACTTTTAACCAAATAATAGAATTTCAATACAAATGAATTTGAAGACATAAGATTTACAATTCATATCTGAAGGTGCTAAACAAACCCAGATCAGGTGTGCTAGAAACTGACTCCGTAGGGACATGGTTCAAGATGTAGGATGCAGTCATCAACGCGTCTCCCAAACATCTAATGGGTAAGGACGTATGCACCATCATAGTCCTTATAATATCTAACAAGGTACGGTTCCTTCTCTCTGCAATACTATTTTGCTTAAGTATGCCTAGAATCATCAATTGCCAATGAATTTATTTTTCTTCATATAACTCGAGAAACAAATTAGATAAATACTCACATCCTCTATTGGTATGGAGACACTTTATGTGTCAATTCAACTGGTTCTCGACTTCAGTCATAAAGCGTCTAAAGCAATCTAATGGTTATGACTTGTGGGAAATCAAGTACACATAATCGTATCACATGTAATCGTCTATGAATGTGATGAAGTAGGACTCTTCGTGGCAGATCCTAATATTGATTGATCCACATATGTCAAAATGAACTAACTCTGATACTGTAACAACCTGAAAATTTCTAAAAATTATTAACTCAGACCTTAGGATAAGACAGTAAATTAGTGAGATTAATATTAAATCTCAGTTAGTGACTTAGTGTAGAACACCCAATA
>JAUPMG010194823.1:0-10120 GCA_031762675.1 Pachysandra terminalis
ATGAATCCCGAAGGTCGCGTCTCGAGATTCGTGCCAATCCCACCTAGGGATTTGGGGTACGGGTTTGGGGCGTGACACATACCCTTCATTGTCTTCATCTTTTTCTTTCCTTGTCTTTCTGACTCTCTTCTTTTTATAGTAGGTCTTCCTTTTCTTTTCCTCTCTCTCTAATTTTTCCTCCTTTCCTCTAGGCCTTCTCATCTTCTTCTTTAGTATTTTTCTAGTTTTTCTCTTCTTGTGCTCTAACTCAGATTTGCTTCTCTTCTCTCTCATTCTGCTTTGGACGTGTGAAGCAAAAAGAACTTGCCTTCTCTCACACTTCTTAGTTTAGAGGAGTTTCAATCTAGATGGAAGTTTTTTAATTTTCTTCTTTCAATTTTGAATTTGGATTTCCCTAATGGGAGAATCGCCCATAGCAGTTTGTATTCTGGTTTCCTTTATTAACCCTATTACTGATTCTAATTACTAAATTAGCTGGTTTCTATTGGGATCTCTTATTGGGTCCTAAGTCCAGTCCAACGTTAAAGTCCAGATCTAATTCTAATTAAAGGTCCAGCCCAATTGAATTTGATTTCCATTTAATTACACTATTTACCCAATTATTTTCCAAAATGGCTAATTATTCCAATTCAGCCACAAGTATTGCATATAATTCCAGATGTGTAATTTACACAAGCGCCTCACCTTATTTTCGATCATGGGGAAATAAATCCCAAGGCAAACTTCCCTTGTGAATCATGCAATGGCCGATCTACTAACAGAATTTCACTCTTATGTTTCGGGTATTGGGAATCATATACATGAACTTCCCTCACCTATCATCTTACCACAAGTCTCGTGGAATATCCCTCTTTATGGGAGAAAGCAAATAATTGGTTTATTGGGAGCGCGAATCCCTCAACACATGTAAGTAGTTCATCCGGAATTGCTTCACCTATTATGATTTCCAACCTAGCGTCTTTGTCTTTTGGTTGAGAAGAGTTTTGAAGAACTTCGAGCAAGAAGGGAAGAGGAGGAAGATTGAACAAGGAACCAAGACTCCAACCAGAGTTTCGTGCAACAAAGACTTACTTGTGCTAGGTAAATGCATTGTGTGCATTTATTGTTTATTATCATGGGATTTCTGAGTTTTTGTTGAACATTTTGACTCATTGGAATGTTTTGAAATGCTCATGTGAATGTTGATAGATGATTCTCCTGATTTCATGCTTAAATTATGTTGAATGTAGATTTGGTTTCTATGTTTTAGGTTAAGATTGCTGAAATGGGATTTTGAAAGATATTTTGTTTGATTCTTGTTATGAATGTTCATTCAAGATTAGATTTATTCATTTGGAAATTTGTTAACGTTTCCCATCATTTCTAGACCTTTTTTTCCCAGAAAATACAAACCCTAGGTGGAGTTTGAGCAAATTTGACATATGTGCGAAATCTGGGCGAATAACCCAGAAATCGCGGCTGTCGGTTGGTGAAACATGTCTACGGAGGACATCAACCAACGAGTTTTCCCTTGTGTACCTAGTTAGTGGGCCATTGGTGGAACCGACGGACTCGCCAACTAATTGAGGTGCAAAGTGGCCCTGTCGGTGGATGTGTCGGCCCACCGATGAACTCGCTGGCAGGGAGTGTAAATTGGGTTGTTTGTGATCGGTGGGTGGTCGGTTCGCCGACGACACCTGCCGACCGGCATCAGTGGATCCATCGGTAGTACCGACGGCACTTGTCGATGAAGATTAAAAAACGCTATCCTTGGGGGTTGGTGAGTCGTCGGTAGCACGAACGACACTCGCCAACGGGTGTCGGTGAGTATGTCAATCCGCCGACGGACTAATCGACGTAGTAGTTTTGAGTCTTGTCGGTGGGTATGTCGGTCTACCGACAGGACCCGCCGTCGAGGGATTTTAACTGAGATTCTAAGGGTGTTTCATATGTGATAAACACCCTAATCTAATTTTGACTGTGTAGCTTTATTTTGTGCTTTCATTTCATACTTATTAAATGATTGAAGCATGTTTAGAAATGATAAACTATGACGGTGCATATATGTAGTTGATTGATAATGTCATGCATTAATGGCCATCCATGCATGTGTAGTCCTTATGAGGACTTGGGCCATATCTTTCCCTTAGTTCCTTTGAGAAGGACGAAAGGGCAACTTGAGGATACTTGGGCTCTAAGAAGAGTTCCAAAAGAGAGATAAAACCTCTGGCGTCCCATGGGGGACTATATGTACCTACAAATCAAAAATGATTTAAGGGTGAGGGATTAGCTACCCCAAGAGTCCATTGATACCTATATATATATATCGTATTATATATATAGAGGGTAATTCGATTGGTAGTTGTGAGTGGTTATCGTGCCACGGAGGAAGGTTCACGAAGATGATGCCCTTGGACTATCCTGTTTAGATGGTGTGTCCCCGATAGAAATAAAGGCGGGGCATGAATTTCCGGAGGTTTGAAAATCCCTTAAAATTGTGTTGTACGCACAGAATCTGCAAGGTATCCTTAGCCCAAAAGGGGCCATGTATCCGTGAGTGTGATACATGGTGTTACAGTCTGGATCTGGCGTGGGCATACCACTTCACAATATCAATGACATGCATTTGCATTCACGTGATTGCTTAGACCAATTGTTGGGTCAATATTGAACTGTTCATGTCATTGCATATAAATGAACGAACCCTTGCATCGATCATGACATCCCATGCATACACAGTCATCCTAGTTAATTGCACTGTATATGCACATTGTATTTACTGAGCGTGTAGCTCAAGCCTTCTTGGCTCCTAACATTTCAAGGGAGCCCTATAGGCTAGACCTGGACTACGGCAGAGGGTACTGAGGTGGATGAGGAGACTGTGAGCATCATTGTAGCTTCTTTTTGTTTATTCATTTATCGGTCTGTATGTATTGAGGGATTTGAGGGTTGGAGCATGTTGACTCCACTATACTTGTTCTATACTTACTTTTTGGGTAACCCACTATTTTTATTTTGGGGTTTATCATGTTTTCTTCACCTGTGCCATTCTCAGGCGTGAGGAGATCTCATTTGATTTTATGTGTTAGATACATGTTATACTTTTATATCATGATCTATGATTTAGTTTCCGCTGCTCATCCTATTCTATCCTAGGATTCTCTGTGTGTATATATCGTGGTTTTCCACCCCTTGTGAGTATGCACTTGGAGTATAAGTAGGTGTGAGTCCGGCTTTGAGTTCTAAAGCCATGCTCATGTGAGAGTGAGACAGGCTTTAGAATTCGGGTCAGGACAAAGTGGTATCAATGAGTAATTTTATAGTTTAGATCCTGAGTAGTAGTGTAGAGTGTGGAGTTGGTGAAGTGTAGTGATATTGTAGTTTTTGATGTGCATTTGATGTGTTTGACTCTTGCACATGTTGTTGGGAATAAATGTGGATTATATTCTTAAGATTGTCTTCTCACCCTATTGTGTGGTTTCAATATGGTGGGAAGAAGGAGAGGAGGAGCAGCCGGGGAGGGCACCTCGAGAACCCAATAAGAGCGGGAACCCCAGTTAGCGGGTGAGTACCGAGATTTGGAAGATATAGTGGAGATGATGAGGCAAGGACAGTACCAACAGATGCCTCCGCCTATCGAGAATACATCTAGTAAGCTATGGAGCGATTCAAGAGATTGGGACCATCAGAATTCAAGGGCACCACGGAACCTTCAAAAGCACAGGAGTGGCTAGATCATCTAGATCACATCTTTGAGGCAGTTGAGTGCAAAGACACCGATAGCGTTCGACTCGCGGTTTTCATATTAGAGGGTGAAGCCCGGCAGTGGTGGAAGTCATCGTTGGCTACCTTGTTGGAGGAAGAAGTCTTCTGGGACCGGTTCAAGACGATGTTCCTAAAGAAGTATTTCCCCAGGAGCATCAGGAAGGAAAAAGAGATTAAGTTCATGAGACTAAAGCAAGGGACTATGTCGGTGGCCGAGTACGAGGCCAAGTTCACAAAGTTATTGTAGTTTGCCCCATATGTTGTCTATACTGAAGAGAAGAAGACACACCTGTTTGAGAGCGGACTGCGAGGGAGTGTAAAGGCGAAGCTAATCGTGCGGAATTTCATAAGCTACTACGACGGAGTCGATTTTGCCATTAAGGTGGAGAAGAGCACTGCCAAGTTCTTGAAGACCTGTGAGGACCAGAAGAACCAAAATCGGGAGAAGCAGTCGAGCAACCGTGTACCTCAACAAGGGAGCAAGAAAGACAAACGCAAGAAGAGAGACGAGAAGACCTGGATGCCGGAGCGTCACTACCGTTCGTCGTTCACGAACCCCATCCGCCCACTGCATTGTTACAACTATGGTCAAGTGGGACACTTTCAGAAGTCGTGCCGCCTGCCGTCTAGGATTGAAACGACTAGACTGAGAGATCTTCAGTCGCGACCTCCTATGGCCGCGCAGATGGTTCCTCGGCCGCATTATGAACACCCCCCACTTGGGCCACTGCCCCAGCAGCACCGACCGGCTCCACCATAGGAGTTCCAGCAGAGAGGGCCAGGGCCCGCAACGCCACCCCGCCAGCCACAACAACATTATCAACAACAGCCTCAGCGGACCTACTAGCCCCCTTAGGGCCGATTGCATGCCGTAGTGCCGCCGGCGGTACCTGTTGATGACGAGGCTAAAGAACACAGGATGCTGGGAGGAGTGAAGGAAGGTACCCTACCACTTTTCTCGACTCTTGCACTTGTACTATTCGACACCAGTGCATCTCATTCATTCATCTCACATGATCTTGCTTGTACTTTGGGTTTGAAGTGTAGTATCATGAACCCTAACTTGACTTTAGAGAACCCAGTGGGAGGTCCCACTTCTCTGTGTAGAATGTGTAAGTCTTGTCCTGTTTCCATGCGAGATACTGAAACACCAATTGACTTGATTGTTTTGAATATGAGTAGATATGATGTGATTTTGGGTATAGACTGACTAGCAGCATACCGTGTTGTAATTGATTGTTATAGTAGAGTGTTGACCCTCGTGTTTCCCGGAGGACTTCCTGTCAGAGTCAAGAGGCTTCGACCTGATCTATCTGATCAGTTAGCTGTGTTCAACTTGTGGTCCATGGAAGGGAAACTCGGTTTCGAGAGTATTCTCATTTTTCGTCAGTTTGGGAACGTCTTCCAAGACATCCCTGGTTTGCCGCCTAGGAGGGAAGTGGAATTTTCCATCGACCTAGTGCCGGGTGCAAACCCTATTGCTTTAACAGCCTACATAATGGCGCCTACCGATTTGAGAGAACTCAAGCTTCTGTTGGACGAGTTGTTGCGATTGGGATTTATACGCCCTAGTTCGTCACCTTGGGGAGCTCCAGTCCTTTTCGTCAACTGAACCAAGTCACCATTAAGAACAAGTACCCGCTGCCAAGGATTGAAAACTGTTTGATCAGCTCAAGGGAGCCAGATACTTCTCCAAGATTGATTTGAGGACGAGCTACCATCAGCTCCGGATAAGAAAGGGTGACATCCTAAAGTCTGCCTTCAGGACCCACTATGGATATTTTGACTTCTCATGCTATTTGGTTTGACGAATGCCCCGGCCGCGTTCATGGATTTGATGCATTGCGTGTTCAGACCCTACCTTGACCAGTTCATCGTAGTTTTTGTTGACGACATCTTCATCTATTCGAAGACTTGGGAAGAACATGAGGACCATCTCCAAATCACCTTGCAGACTTTGGAAGATAATCAGTTGTATGCCAAGTTTAGCAAGTGTGATTTCTGGCAGGACAAAGTGAAGTTCTTGGGACACATCGTCTCCAAAGAGGGTATATCAGTGGACCTTGCCAAGGTGGAAGCAGTGATGGATTGGGAGATACCCAGGAACATGACCGAGGTTCGAAGCTTTTTGGGACTCATAGGTTAATATTGATGTTTCATTGAAGGCTTCTCTCGCATTGCAGTACCTCTCACTCGCCTCACCGGGAAGGACGTCAAATACCAGTGGACAGAAGAGTGTGAGAAGGCTTTCCAAGAACTGAAGAAGAGACTGACTACCGCTCCAATTTAAACACTTCCGCAAAGTGGAGTTCCATTTGAGATTTACGCCAACGCTTCCCAGTTGGGCTTGGGCTATGTACTTATGCAAGATCGGAAAGTTGTAGCGCATGCTTCCAGACAGTTGAAGATCCATAAGAAGAACTATCCGACCCATAACTTGGAACTGGCTGCTGTTGTTTTCGCCCTCAAGATTTGGAGACATCACTTGTATGGCGAGACGTTTGAAGTCTTTTCGGACCACAAGAGCCTAAAGTACCTTTTCTCACAAAAAGAGATGAACCTGAGACAACGTAGACGGATGCAGTTGGTGAATGACTATGACTTCACGCTACAATATCATCCGGGGAAGGCGAACGTAGTGGCCGACGCTCTTAGCAGGAAATCGAGAAGCCTACTCGCACACCTCCTAGTTCAAGAATGGAGTCTACTTGAAGCCTTGTCAGACGTGGGAGTCAGAGTTGGTTTCCATGATGGCAGAGCGAGACTGCTCACCCTTGTCATCAAGACGAACTTGAAAGACAGAATCATCAAAGCACAGAGGAATGACGAGTGGCTATAAGGTTTGGCCAAAGACGATTGTAAGTCAGATTGGTCTGTTGAAGAGGATGGCAGCATCAAAATGCAAGGTAGATTGTGCGTACCTAACAACGAAGAGTTGAAGAAAGAGATTTTGAGAGAGGCTCATAGATCGCGCTACTCGATACACACGGGTAACACAAAAATGTACAAGGACCTGAAGCGATACTATTGGTGGAGGACAATGAAAGCGGACATCCCCAGTTTCACTGTGTGCTGTGTAGTATGTCAACAAGTCAAGGCAGAGCACCAGAAGCCAAGAGGTACACTTCAACCGCTACTGATCGGAGAGTGGAAATGGGAGCACATTTCCATGGATTTTATTATGGGATTACCGAGGACAAGTTTAGGTCAAGACATGCTATGGGTCATCGTCGATTGCCTCACCAAATATGCACACTTCATCCCGAGCCACACAACTACTATTACTGAAGATTTGGCAAAGTTATATGTTAAGGAGACCGTGATACTTCACAGGGTACCAATCACTATCGTCTCCGATAGAGATTCACACTTCTTATCCCGGTTTTGGAAGAGTCTACAGAAGGCGCTAGGAAGCACCCTAAACTACAGCACGATGTATCATCCATAAACGGACGGGCAAAAAGAAAGAGTGAACCAGATTCTTGAAGACACATTCAGGGCATGTGTCTTAGACATCGGAGGATGTTGGAGTGAGCACTTACCGTTGGTGGAATTCTCCTACAACAACAGTTATCAAGCTAGTATTGGCATGGCACCGTTCAAAGCATTTGTACAGAAGACCTTGCAGATCACCCTTATGTTGGAATGAGGGAGGAGAATCTGTGGACATAGGGCCTGATATCATTTTGGAGACTACCGAGAAGATCAAGGTGATTAGAGAGAGACTGCTCACAGCACAGAGCCGATACAAGAATTACGCCGACACCAGAAGACGCAAGCTGAAGTTTGAAGTGGGCGACTGGGTATTCTTCAAGGTCTCACCGATGAGAGGAGTATACCGATTCAGGAAGAAAGGCAAGTTGGCACCAAGGTATGTGGGACCATTCGAGATCATCAAGAGAGTGGGGGAAGTTGCTTACAGACTACTCCTACCACCAAAATTATAGCAAGTTCACAATGTATTCCATGTGTCTATGCTATGGAATTACCACCCCGAGCCAGCGAGCATCACTAATTGGCAGACCATATCCATCCGGGAGAACATCACATATGAAGAAGCGCCAATGAATATTCTAGACTGCAAAGATAGAGTATTGCGCACCAAAGTGACCCGGATGCTGAAGATCCAGTGGAGCCACCACGGCGAGTTAGATGCCCCATGGGAACTAGAGGAGCATATCCGCCAGGAGTATCCTTATCTCTTTGAGGATTAGGTATGTTGATTTCAAGGACGAAATCCTTTTTAGGAGGGTAGGCTTTAACGCCCCTCAATTTTACTTTCTTTTCTTCTTGGGGCGTTTAGGTAATTTGTGGCCAGCTCTTGAGGACACATGTGTTATGCTCATGCCCAACACATTAGCCCCTTCTCTCTTTAATGAGCTTGTATGGTTGAGATTCACTCTCCCATCCAAGGGCTAATGAAGGACTGAGATTTAATTCTCCTTAGAGAATAGGGTTTTACACTCTAACCCTAGCCTCTTTGTCTTTTGGCTGAGAAGAGTTTTGAAAAACTTCAAGAAAGAAGGGAAGAGGAGGAATATTGAACAAGGAACCAAGGATCCAACCAGATTTTCGTGCAACAAAGACTTGCTTGTACTAGCTAAATGCATTGTGTGCATTTATTGTGTATTATCTTGGGATTTCTGAGTTTTTCTTCAACATTTTGACTCATTGGAATGTTTTGAAATGCTCATGTGAATGTTGATAGATGATTCTCCTGATTTGATGCTTAAGTTATGTTGAATGTAGATTTAGTTTCTATGTTTTAGGTTAAGATTGCTGAAATGTGATTTTGAATGATATTTCGTTTGATTCTTGTTATGAATATTCATTCATGGTTAGATTTATTCATTTGAATGTTTGGTAATGTTTTCCCATCATTTCTAGACCTTTTTTTCCCATAAAACACAAACCCTAGGTGGAGTTTGAGAAAATTTGACAGATGAGCGAAATCTGGATGAAAAACCCAGAAATCGTGGTTGTCGGCGAGTCTGTTGGTCCACTGACGAACTTGCCGACGGCTGTCGGTTGATGAAACATGTCTACCAAGGACACCGACCAACAAGTTTTCCCTTGTGTACCTTGTCGGTGGGCCCTCAGTGGAACCGACGAAGTGAGGTGCAGAGTGGCCCTGTCGGTGGATGTGTCAGCCCACCGATGAACTCGCTGATAAGGAGTGTGTAAATTGGGTTGTTTGCGGTCGGTGGGTGGTCGGTTCGTCGACAACACTCATCGACGAGCATCGATGGATCCGACGATGGTACCGACGGGACCCACTGACGAAGATTAAAAATTCTATCCTTGGGGATCGGTGAGTCATCGATAGCACCGACGACACTCGTCGACGAGCGTCAGTGGGTACGTTGGTCTGCCGACAGACTCACCGATGGAGTAGTTTTGAGTCCTATCAATGGGTATGTCGGTCTACCAATGGGACCCGCCGTCGAGGGATTTTAACTGAGATTCTGAAGGGGTTTCATGTGTGATAAACACCCTGATCTGATTATGACTGTGTGGCTTTAATTTATGCTTTCATTTCATACTTGTTAAATGATTGAAGCATGTTTAGAAATGATAAACTATGATGGTGCATACATGTAGTTGATTAATAATGTCATGCATTAATGGCCATACATGCATGTGTAGTCCTTATGAGGACTTGGACCACATCTTTCCCTTAGATCCTTTGAGAAGGACGAAAGGGCGACGTGAGGATACTTGGGCTCTAAGAAGAGTTCCAAAAGAGAGATAAAACGTCTGGCGTCCCATTGGAGACTATATGTACTTATAAATCAAAAATGATTTAAGGGTGAGGGATTAGCTACCCCAAGATCCCATGGATACATATATATATCGTATTATATATAGAGGGTAATTCGATTGGTAGTTGTGAGTGGGTATCATGCCACAGAGGGAGGTTCACGAAGGTGATGCCCTTGGACTATTCTTTTTAGATGGTGTGTCCCCGATAGAAATAAAGGCAGGGCATGAATTTCCCGAGGATTGAAAATCCCTTAAAACTTGTTGTACACACAAAATCTGCGAGGTATCCTTAGCCTGAAAGGGGGCCATGTATCCGTGAGTGTGATACATGGTGTTACAGTCGAGATCTGGCATGGGCATACCACTTCACAATATCAACAACGTGCATTTGCATTCACGTGGTTGCTTAGACCAATTGTTGGGTCAATATCGAACTCGTATCTGTTCCTCATCCCCATTCGCAATGGAGGTAAACACAAGTAACCAGGAACTCTCATCCATTCCTCATCCCCATTAGCAATGGAGGTAACCATCTATCTCCACCTCCCGAGTCCACTTAACGATTCAAGTTAACATAGTATGTAATGCATTATTATATTAGGACCTTAGTGAT
>JAUPMG010194834.1:0-10120 GCA_031762675.1 Pachysandra terminalis
AGGCCTCGAATCATATTCTCGAAAGAGAACTCTCGAATCATAAAAGCATATATAGGTTAACCACCTCGAGAGGGTCACTTCGTCATATAGGTTAATCACCTCGAGATGGTAAATTCGTCATATAGGTTAGCCACCTCGAAAGGGTCAATTCGTCATCATAATATCTCATATAAAGAGATTATCATAGCACTATTTTGATGCAATATTTTGAAATAGTCATTGTTAGGCATTTCGAGATAGAATCTCGAAATGACAAGTTTACTATCCCAAAGTCATGACACTTTTAGGGATAGTCATACAAATGAAGCAAAATCAAATTTCGAGAGAGTTACTCTAAATGATCATTATGAAAACATAAAGTTATGAATTATAAAGGAACATTTTCTGATATTCATTACTCTTCGAAATAATCATTCGAAATGATTATTTCAGAATCATTTCTGTAAGACAATTAGTATTTCGAATTATATTTTAAAGCACTGCATTCCTATTTCGAAGTCATTCTTCGAAATAATCAATCGAAATAGACACAATGACACTTCGAGTCATAATGCCATGATTTGTATTTTGTTAAGAGAATATTCATTGACATTCAATCACTCTTCGAAGACTGATCTCGAAGTAGTTCTTATTCAACATAGGATTAGACTTTCAGGAATGGAGAACCAGAAAGATAAGTCCTATGAAGACTCTCGAAGAGCTTGTAGCGTTAAAGGACTTGAATCAATACAGAACAGTAACATATTACCATTTTTATAACGTCATGATCATTAACTTAACCGAACGTTATGAAAGCATTTATTGAAACGTTACATATTGAATTAGACGTTTTGGATATTGAATATTCAAATCAAAACGCATGTTCAGCTAAATGTTTTCAATCTGTTCATGAAACGTTGCAAACAGTTACAGAGAATGAATCTGAGGCTATAAAAAGAGGTTGAGACATTAGAAAAAGGGGATCAGATGATCTGAATATTAGACATTCTTTGAGAATTTGCATAGCATTTGTCTTAAAAATTGTCTTTTCTGAAATCAAGAAGTTTTGTGGTGTCTTTCTGTACGTTCCTAACTGATCTTACCCATTTCTCCATTTGTTTAACTTCAAGTAAAAGGAAACCTTTCACTGGAACGATCTTTCTTTGATTTAGGCCAGTGAAAACAAGTATTTCGAACCTTCGATTGCTCAAACCTCAAAGTAAATTTAGATCATTTACCGGTTTGTGCATCACCATTTTTCGAGACTCCACTGGGGAACTTGATTTGTTTCCTATCTTTTTAATATTAAAGATCAGTTTCAGACTATCAAAATGGCCCCAGAACTTCCTGTTAACAACACTACTAGAGCACAAGATCTTCCTACTGTAGATCCTGCAAATGATGTTCATGCAGTTAACTCTGCAACTACTCTTCCAGCATCTATGCCTTCATCTTCGAATGCACCATCATCCAATGACAATGCTATAATCATTTCCTTGTTGGAAAACATGGTAGTAATGCATCAGTAATTACTGGTTGTCTTGGCAAAACAGGCTGCAACTGCTGCACAAGCAATATCCCAAGCCGGTTGCACAACATTGCCACCACCTGCTGCAGCCACTAGTATTTTGAGAGAGGAATCCATCAGTCTTACTTTCGAATATATTTCTAGTAGTTTCCCTTCACATGTAATTCTATCACCAGTAGTTGCTCCACCAACTATTCCATCAGCATTTTCATTTGCTACTCCCCATTTTGCCACCCTTGAGGACATAGAATCACTTTTGGAGAAATCAAAAGCTCAAAATCCTGAATGAGTCAGTAGTAATTATTGCCCACCATATCCCATTTCATTATTGAGCAAACTCTATCCAAAGAATTATGTAAGTCCTAAATTCCAAAAGGTCACTGGTCAAAAGGGAAATGTGAAGGAACACATAAGCCATTTTATTGAAGCTTTGGGGGCTCATGCTTCGAATAATGACCTCTGTTTGAGAGAATTTTTGAAGTCCTTATCAGATAAGGCTTATACTTGGTATAACAATCTTAAGCCCGGATCTGTGAATATTTGGAAAGATATGGCTGCTCTCTTCCATAAGAAGTTTTATATCACTGAACAAGTGTACACCGTCATCTACTTAAGCAGGGAACATCAAGGTCATTCTAAAAGCCTTGTTGAATATGTTAAGCGATTTCGAGATTTGGTAATGTCTTGCGCTAAAACAGTGGCTGAAGACCAATCTGTTGCATACTGTATTATTGGGATCCTCCCTGAATACAGAATTCATTTGAAAATTTGGGAATCACAAGTTCCATCAAATTATATGATGCTACTCGAAAACTTAGTATTTCAATGCCTAGTATTTCGAGAAATAATGAAAGGAGAGGGAATGGGACTATCTTAGTTGAGTATAATCCTTCAAAGAAGTCAAAGAAGAATGAGAACAAGGATTCTCGAAATCCTCCACCTGTAATGACTGTACACCGGCTCAATTCGATATTTTGTTTGACAATTAGGTAAAAGATGGCCATGTCAAACTTCCTACCCCAAAGAAGGTGTCATCAGCAGAGAATCGAAATAATTCAAAATTCTGCAAGTATCATCAATACATAGGTCATAGCACTTATGATTGTTATTCCATGCGGAGGTTGTATTATCTTCAAGTAAAACTTGGAGAAATTGAATTGCAGCCCGGAACAAGTTCTCACTAATCCTTTACCAGATCTTCCAAGGATTTACTGAAATATCAGAATTTCGAAGAAAGCATGAACGAAATTGGCTTTTCGAAGTATGAACAAAAGAGCTATTCAAGTGAACACTCGAAAGCTGTCAATATTCTTACATCTTACTTATATATATATATATGATATGCTTGATTATGAACTTGGGGGCTTATGCAACTAAGTAACCATGTATTCAAAGGAAACAATCCTTTCAAAACTAAGTATCTTTTCGAAAAACCACATATATTGATAGTATACAGTCGGAGCAGTATAAATTCGAGTGCTCACATAAGTGAGAGAATTAACACAAAATTATACACTCTAAGGATCTACACAAGATGGACTTTAGATATTCGAGCGCTCATAAAAATGAGAGAATCAACTCGAAATCATAAACATAATAAGGACATTAACCTTTCGAAGGCCTACATATGTAGGAGAATCTCGAAAAGCAAAATATCCCAAGGATCTACATGAGATGGACCTCAGAACTTCGAATGCTTACTCACGGTAGGAGAATCAAATTCGAAGTAGCATGTTGCTTTAAACTTTCGAAGGCCTATATATATAGGAGAATTTCGAAAGACACGTATCTCTTTGAATACTTACTCACGGTAGGAAAATCATATTCAAAGTAGTTTATATCATGAGGATCTACATCAGATGGACCTTAGAACTTCGAATGCCTACTCACGGTAGGAGAATTATATTCGAAGTAGAATATCCTGAGGATCTACAGGAGATGGACCTTAGAATTTCGAATGCTTACTCACGGTAAGGGAATCATATTCGAAATAGAATATTACCTTCGAAAAGCGAGACTCTCAAAGATATCAATGTATTTTCGAGTGAAAACGCTTGAATTACATTCTATATTCTAAGGAAAACATTTAACCAACATTGCCTTCGAAGATAAAACTCTCGAAGAGATCAATGTATTTTCAAGTGAAAACGCTTGAATTACATTCTATATTCTATAGAAAACCTCAGACTTTTGAATGCCTATTTATGGTAGGAGAATTCGAATTAACATATTTCGAAGGCCTATGTATGTAGGAGAATCTTGAAATCAACAAATATTCTAAGGATGAACCTTGGACCAGTATTCCTTGATGAACAACTTTCGAAATGATCAATATATATTTTCTAAGGATCTATTTAAGATGGACTTCAAGATCTTCGAGCTCCCACATGTGTTGGGAGAATTATCTCGAATAAATATTCTGATTATCTACTTAAAATGGACTTCAGATCAATATTTGATCATTACATTGTTGTTATCAAGATTTGTAAACATCCTAACGAAAACCATAAAGATTAGAATTCCTTTGAGGAAAAATCTTCAAAGCAATGAGAAAACATTATCAGTATCCTTATAAAAAGAAACATTTGAAACATATAAATTCGAGTGCCCATATATGTTGGAATATTTAGCCACATATGTTGGGAGTATTATCTCGAATCAGATAAGTATTCTAAGGATCTACTTGAAAGAGACCTTAGACAAAATATTCTGAAGATTTATTTATGGACTTCAGACGAATATCATTATTTTGAACACCCATTTATAGTGGGAATATTATCTCGAATCAAACAAATATCCTGAGGATCAACTTGAAAAAGACCTCAGACATTCAAACGCCCACATTTGTTGGAATATTTAGCCACATATGTTGGGAGTATTATCTCGAATTGAATAAATATCTTAAAGATCTACATAAGATAGACTTTAGATCAGTATTCTTTTTGAAGGAAAACCTTCGAATTAACCAAGCAAGTATTCAAAGTATATTCACAAACGTATATGTTATGTGATTATCAAGAAATTGCCTCTTATGATTATGCATTTACAATATGAATGAATATCACATTCTAAATCCAGGGGACTAATGATGATGAGTCAATTTGAAAATTGATTCAATCAAATCATATTTTGACACGTGGCAAGATCACTTGTGTAATTACATATGTATTTCGAATATTGTCAAAAAAAATATATTTCAAAGAAAGCCCATTCAGGGAGAATCATCTCGAAATAAACAGTATATTTCAAAGTTCTACTTAAGATAGGCCTTGAATCATATTCTCGAAAGAGAACTCTCGAATCATAAAAGCATATATAGGTTAACCTCCTCGAGAGGGTCAATTCGTCATCATAATATCCCATATAAAGAGATTATCATAACATTATTTTGATGCAATATTTTGAAACAGTCATTGTTAGGCATTTCGAGATAGAATCTCGAAATGATAAATTTACTATCCCAAAATCATGACACTTTTAGGGATAGTCATACAAATGAAGCAAAATCAAATTTCGAGATAGTTACTCAAAATGATCATTATGAAAACATAAAGTTATGAATTATAAGTGGACATTTCCTGATATTCATTATTCTTCGAAATAGTCATTCGAAATAACTATTTCAGAATCATTTCTTTAAGACAATTAGTATTTCGAATTATATTTTAAAGCACTGCATTCCTATTTCGAAGTCATTCTTCGAAATAATCAATCGAAATAGACACTATGACATTTCGAAGTCATAATGTCATGAATTGTATTTTGTTAAGGGAATATTCCTTGACGTTCAATCACTCTTCGAAGACTCTGATTGCAAAGTAGTTCTTATTCAACATAGGGGAAAATAAACATTAGACTTTCAGGAGTGAAGGGCCAGAAAGATAAGTCTTATCAAGACTCTCGAAGAGCTTGTAGCGTTAAAGGAGTTGAATCAATACAAAACAGTAACATATCACCATTTTTATAACGTCATGATCATTAACTGAACCGAACGTTGTGAAAACATTTATTGAAACGTTACATATTGAATTAAACGTTTTAGATATTGAATATTGAAATCAAAACGCCTGTTCAGTCAAACGTTTTCAATCTATTCATGAAAGGTTGCAAATGGTTAGAGAGAATGAATCTGAGGCTATAAAAGGAAGTTGAGACATCAGAAAAAAGAGGATCAGAGGATCTGAATATTGGATATTATCTAAGAATTTGCAGAGCATTTGTCTTAAGAATCATCTTTTCTGAAATCAAGAAGTTCTGTGTTGTCTTTATGTACGTTCATGACTGATCTTACCTATTTTTCCATTTGTTTAACTTCAAGGAAAAGGAAACCTTTCACTGAAACGGTCTTTCTTTGATTTAGGCCAGTGAAAGCAAGTATTTCGAACCTTCGTTGCTCAAACCTCAAAGTAAATTGATATTTTTTTATCATTTACCGGTTTGTGCATCACCAATATCAACCTAGGACCAAACCGACATTGGTGAATATTAACCCAAAAGCAAATTGAACCGAACTTTTCAACCCGAAAATCGAATCAAATTGAAATGGAAAACCCTAAACCCAAACCAAATTGTTGTTTCGGTTCAGTATGGGTCAGGTTAGGTTGGGTTAATACAATGTTTTTTAGAATTATATATATAATATCGCTTTTAATATAATGTATATAATATGTCATATACAATACGTATATAATACGTATATATAAACTACAATTCAGTTTAAATCGATCCGGTTTGGGTTGATTTAGACCATACAGATTAGAGTTCTGGTTTTGATTTATTTTAAGTTAACGTAGGCTTCAACAGAAAACCAAACCTATCTAATTCGGTTTTATAATTTCTAAATCAAAACCAAACCAAATATTTAAAAACCCAATTCAAATCAAACCAAACGGTTTAACCGTTGCACCTCTATTTTATTGTGAAATATACGAAATATGAGCAGAGAGCATGAAAAGACGTAAATGGAGATTTAAGATAGAATCCACGTGTCAAATACTAATCACGCAATCGTTGGCCCCGTCTGACTAGTCCACCGATCCGCTCCGTCATTTCCAATCATCGAAACTACAATTCGTGATTAGATGGAACTTCACGAGCGACACGCGTAGAACACCAATGGAGTCAAACATTTTTTGTATTGTCTTGTTGACTGCAGTTCTACTAGTAAAAGTAGGAGTAGCAGACTTTACTGCAAATAGTTTAGTGGTAGGTAGTAGCAGCACGCAACCACAAAAGCTGACGTAAACCGTAAATCCCATTACTAATTCGAATTACTCCGCGTGTTTAAATTCCTTTTGTAAATTGCTGAAACTAGGGGTGCAACTCGGCTGGGTTTGGTTCGGGTTGACCTCAACCCAGAATCAAACCGAGGGTTATATATTAACCCGAAACCGAACCGAATCGAATTGAAACCCAAACATGCTAATTCGAAAACTGAACCGAATTTCTTTGAGAAATTCTAAATCCGAATCAAACCGAACCGAAATTACTTTTTTGGTTCAGATTAATTCGATTTAATATAAATTAATGGTTCAATTAGACAAATGGACAAAGGCAGTTACAAGATTACAAATGTTGGGTTTTGGATCAGGTTCGGTTCGGTTTAGAAGAGTGTACACAAATGTCAAGTTTCGGTTCGGTTCGATTTGGTTCAATTTAAAATATTATATACAAAGGTCGGGTTTCGGTTCGATTCGGTTTAATTGGAGTATAGAACCAAAACCGAACCGAATAGATTCGGTTCTATATTTCCAGAACCAAAACCGAACCGAAATTGAATAAACCAAACCCAAACCAAACCGAAGTCAGTTTGGGTCAGTTCGGTTTCGATTTTAACCGAACCGAGTTGCACCCCTAACTGAAACTAGGAGTGCAACTCGGTTCGATTTGGGTCGAATTTAGCTCAACCTAATCCCAAACCGATCACTATGAAGGTCAACCCAAACTCAACTCAACTCGATTTGAAATTGAAACTATGAAACCCAAACACCAAACCGATTTTATTTCGAAAACCCTAAACCCAAACTAATCCAACTCAAACAGCAATTTTGAATTGATTTGGTTCTGGTTAATTCGGGTTGATATGCACAACTTGGGTCATATATTTGAACATGACAATGTGCAAATGCTTAAAAATACAAATCTAAGAGGCTTATATAAAAATAGCAAAAGTTTAGAGGGGCTTTATAAACCCCTAAATTCTAAATTTTATATCTATATAAATGTAATATATATGCTATATATATTATTAATCCCGTTAATTTGGTTTGGGTTTCAAATTGGGTCAGGTTATCCGAAGCCCTAATCTAAAATCAAACCGAATTAATTCAGGTTTTATTTTTTCAACTCAAAACCGACCAAAAGTGATATAAACTCAACCTAAACAGACTCAAAGTCAAGATGGATCGGTTTGGATTCGGGTTAACCCGACCCAAGTTGCACACCTCGCTGTAACTGCAATACAGGCCTACTCTTGAGTCTGGACCCAAGACCAATAGTGTATTAGTGTTTCAACAGTTCATCGAGCCACCGGCGCGGCCGGCTTCCACCTGTCCGCCTTGTCTTTTTCTCTCTACAAATTATTAAAAAATTATAAAAATCTTCTACAAAATAAAATTATAAAAATCATTTCTTTTTAAATATAATTTACGATATTCCTTTAAATTCTTTTATAAAGACCTCGCTTTTCACTTCCGCATTTCAGACTTTGAACCATAGAAAAAGAGAGTAGAGAGAAGATGGCGAAACGTTTCAAACTACGAATTTCTCAAGTAATTCCGTCCTTTCAATCCTGCCGTTCGAAAGACCCTTCCGATCTCCCGGAAAATCCGGTCCCGGTTTTCTTCCATCTTTCTCCGGTAAACCCCAAAGCCGTCGACATCGATTTCCCCGTGATACCCACTTTTTCGAACACCACACCGTCAAAACCTATCCATTCGTCTCTACGACGCCACGTATCTTCGGCCATCGTGTCCGTCGGCTGCGTCTTCCGATCAAGATCCGGCAGACAGTGTGCCACCTCCAACAATCACGTCGAGGAGGATACCCGTTCACCGGAATTCAAATGGAAGGAAGAAGAAGATTGGCAAGTAGTCGCGAAAGTCCACGAGGAAGCAACTCCTCGACGGAAAATATACAACTCGTCAGTTTCAGGCGAATCAGACAGAAACGATTCTCCTCAACTCCCACGAACTCCAATTCCAGGAAGAAAGAAAATCAAAAGAGAGAAAAAGAAGAGACCTTCGAAATCGAAAGTCCGTACGAGCACTTCGTCGGCCGATAGCGGTTGGTTCAGCAGTGAAGGTGGCGGGAACGGGATTAACGACGACGAGGTGACCGAAACCCTAGTTTCGTCTTCTCGAAGCTTCTCGACTGATTCATCTTCGGACTATAATCCCCATTTGGAGACGATACGCGAAACTCCCATTAACGGCTCAAGGCGTAACAAGAAGAATACGAAGAAGAAGAGTCCGAAGAAGGTAAGAAAGTTGAAATGTGGTAAAGGAATGACGACGAAGCTGTGTCCGTCGCCTGAGACTGAGTTATTACCGGCGAGGTTATCGGTGTTCCGGCGGTTGATACCGTGTACGGTGGACGGAAAAGTGAGGGAGAGCTTTGCGGTGGTGAAGAAATCGGAGGATCCACGTGAGGATTTCAAGCGGTCTATGTTGGAGATGATATTGGAGAAGCAGATTTTCGAGCCCAAAGATTTGGAGCAATTGCTTCATTGCTTTCTGTCGCTGAACTCGCGATACCATCACCAAGTCATTGTCGAAGCTTTCTCCGAGATTTGGGAGTTTCTTTTCTGTAAAAATTTAAAGAAGCCTACTCGCTTCTAAAATCTCTTTGAAGACGAAGATGAAAAACAAAATTAATATATATATATATATATATATATATCTCTCTCTGTGCGTATTAATTATTTTTATCATTATTGCATGTGTTGATTTAATCTATCCGAAAAAAAAATAGCACAAAAAACATATTTAATGTTTAGGAAAATTATATTTTAACCCGTAAGGTTTCTGATAATTATAGTTAGACTCTTTGAGGTTCTCAGAATTATAAAGATACCTTCATCGAAACCTGAAGGGAGTCATTCAATCAACAACATTGAGTCATTAACTAATAAGCTCCTTATAAACAGTTCTTCAACAATCATTTGATGTAATTTTTTTTTTCATTGATTGAAGTGTGACGTTAGTACATGATGGACAATGTTTGTTAGTTGACTAAATCAAAGTTTTTGCTATACGATGGACAATGTTTGTTTGGTTGACCATTTTTGAAAGAAAATAAATGAATTTGAAAAAAAAAAATTTCTTTTAAATTTTCTCTTTGTGACTAAAAATTTTTTTCTCCAAAATGATAAAGATTTTGAGAGAAAAGAAAAAAAGTTGGAGAGAAAGCCTCTCTACCACCATATCACCACCATCACCATTACCACCAAAACAACCACCACCACTATACCACCACTATCACCCCACCCCCCTACCACCCACCACCACCACAACCACCATTACCACGACCACACACTACCACCACAACCCCCCACCACCACCACCCCACCATCAACACCAACACCACCACCCCCCACCAATCTACCATCCCCAC
>JAUPMG010194845.1:0-10120 GCA_031762675.1 Pachysandra terminalis
TTCTAACAATCCTGAGTCTAGTACTTATGCTGCTGGTATGGCTTTTATCTCCTTGTTAATGCTATCAAACTCGTGCTTTAGTGTTGTTAAATCTTGTATTTAACATGTTTGCTCTGGTTTCCTGTTTTGTTATTGATGTTCCGTGTTAGCTGAAGGCTGGTTAATAGTTGAAGGTGGTTTAATATATTTAGAATAGCTTGTATTCAATCTTGAGCTTACTTTGCTTCTTGCAGGGATAGCATTGGAAGCTCTAGCTGGAGTTGTGTCATTAGCATCTTCTGATCTTGAACAATCAATGGTAAGTTGAATTTTGTTCTGATTTTTACCCGGAAAGAGCTTTGTAAATCTATTAGGCCTGAAGGAAGCAACCATTGTAATTACTCTTCTTGGTCAACACATTCAAATAAGACATGGTTCTCACTGTTGAGAAATAAGTTCAGTAAGAACCCTTATTGTGACTCAATCACTCAAAAACAACTGCGCTGTACATACTTAATCCTTTTTTTTTTTTTCATATATGGGTTTGAACACGAGCTTTTCCATTTGTTTTATTTTCCACTTTTTCATGTCATATTTATAATAAAAAACTTCCTAGAAACCGGATACATGTGATATTTTTTTCCCTACTCTCTTTTCATTCATAACTATAAACTAAAATGAGAAGCAAAAGAGTTTCAATGCTACTGGGTCTATTTTTTTTCTTCGATCGGGGGGTGTTAGATGCTCAAGAACTCTATTTGACAACTCGGTAAGTTGAGTTGTATCATTATCATCTTCTGATCTTGATCAATCAATGTTAAGTTGAATTTTGTGCTGATTTTTACCTCGCAAGAGCTTTGTAAATCTTTTAGGCCTGAAGCAACCATTGTAATTACTGTTCTTGGTCAACAAGTACAAATAAGACATGGTTCTCACTGTTGAGAAATAAGTTCAGTAAGAACCCTTATTGTGACTTAATCACTCAAAAATAACTGCACTGTTTCTACTTCATCTTTTTTTCATATATGGGTTTGAACACGAGCTTTTCCATTTGTTTTATTTTCCACTTTTTCATGGTATATTTATAATAAAAAACTTCCTAGAAACCGGATACATGTGATATTTTTTTTCCTCCCCTCTTTTCGTCATAACTATAAACTAAAATGAGAAACAAAAGAGTTTCAATGCTATTGGGTGTCTTGTTTTTTTTTTCTTCGATAGGGGGTGTTAGACGCTCAAGAATGCTATTTGAAAACTCGGTTTTGGTACCTATTGAAAGCAATGTGTGTTATCAAATGCAAATATGTATGTATGAAAAAGAATATGGAAGAGAATGTGTTATGAAATGCAATATATGATAGTGTTGATGGTCTTTTTGGAGAGTGTGCCATGTCATCAGGAACAATGATGTGGTAATACTTTTGGACTTGTCAACAGCTCCATTATCGTCCAGTTGGCATAAATGACACCTGTTGGTTTCAACCATTTTGGGTCAAGCCGGATCATTTTGTATGGGCTTGGCCGCATTATTAGACTTTTGGCTTGGTTATTGGACCATTGGATAGAAGAATCATGTTCCGCTAGAAGTTTCTGGTGTGTGAAGGAGAAACTGCTAAATCAGGACGCAAACTCATCCAAAACCTGAAAAGCCTAATGTCCCGGCCATCAGCAACTCAGTGGCCACAAGGGGGATATCCAGACAGGGCCCGTACAGGGGGTGCCCAAATGGGATAGGCACCCAGCCCTTGGCCATCAGAGCCCTTGGCGTAATGATGATTTTACGACAGGAGCCCTCAAGGTCTGATCCAAGTGGACCCGAAAGCTCCACATAGCTGTTTTTCGACGTGCTTATCTCATGGAGTGGTTATTTTGGGATTCTGAGGCATGAAACTTGCCAAATTGGGACTGCCTACCTCCCTGCCAGAAAGTCGCAGAAAGACAGTTTTAAGCCAAAAAGCTGCCAGAAGGCACCGATAATTGGCACAAGTGTTTGGCATGATATGAATCACTCTAAGAAGAGTATTTCATAGATTTAAACTATCTGGCCAAGTGATTTTCATGATGAATACTGATTAAATGTTTATTATTTTGATGTTAATTTTGTCAGAGAGATCTCCCTCACAGGTGAAAGCTCTCTTCTAGGGGGTTTACGTGGTCCTTAGGATGTGGCGGTCAAGGGCATGGGTGTTGTTGGTGGTCGGTTCTGATTTCGACACGCTAACCAAGGAGCCGACAGACAAGTAGGTTTTTGTCAGATTGAATCGTTATGCCAACAGATGAAGAGTTATTAGGTTGACTGGTCAAAGCCTCCTTTTTAATAGGCGTTAAACCCCTCTCATTATGGAGGAGTTATAAGAGAATAAAGAAGGGTATTAAGTTGTCACCATCCTATGGCTTTCCCATGCCTATATAAAGGCATGAGTGGCTAAGGAAAGAGGACAACACACTTGCATTAGAAATTGCTAGCCATTTTCGTTGGGGGTTAGAATCTGTTGGAGAGAAATTTCTCTTCACACTTGCATCTTCTCTTAACTTGGAGACTTCGCCAAAAAACCTGAACGTAGATTTCTCTACAATCTCCAAGTAGGAAATCATTGTTAGTTAAACTGGGAGTTCTTCACCACTTGTTTGTGCATCTCCCGTGGATGGTTCCTTGTCATTGCCTACTTACCACGCTTTACCGACTCGGCAAAAAAACTTGGTTCAAGCAACACTGCAGGAACGTTTGTTGCACTACGGTTTAGGCCGGCATATTGATCTACCTCCTCTACGCTTTTTCTTACCTAGCAGACATGTAGGAAGAGCTTTTCCACATGTACCATCATGCCCAAAAAGGTACCTACACTCTTTGGTAACTCCACTGGGGAGGTTGATTACTTGATTCCAATTTTTGAGAGTTCTTGTCTTGTTGCTACAAGATGGCGAATGAAAATTGTCAATGTCGTACCCGCTCTAACTCGATTGCTTGTGACGATCCTTCACTAAATCCACTGGTCATAGAAAGATAGGAAATTGTTGAGTCGCAATTGTGACACCTAACAGAACGTACCGTTGGCCAGGCCAATCATATGGCGCAATTGGCCCAACTCATGGCATCTTTCCACGAACTCAACGATCGTGTTTCGATAGTACTTGAAAGCATCAACGCAACTAAGCAAGCGTCGCCGCCGATTTCGACTCCAACAGAAGGTGTCGAAGAACTGTCCTACCAGGTAGCTGATCTTGCCGCAAGTGTAATGTTTCCCAAGCCCGTCGAGTACGTTACTTTAGCAAATATGAATGCATTCCTACACGAGTGGAGAATTCCTTGGAGGGTGGTGATCTTGACTGTGATTATTGTCCTCCTTATCCCGTTGATATATTTGCAAAGCCATATCCCAAGGACTCTACGATATATTTGTTACAACGGCAAAGCCGGAAATGCCAAGGGGTATGCCAGTCGATTCATCGACTCTCTTGGCGCATTTGCCGCCAATAGAGATTTTTGACTGCGGGAGTTCTCCAAGTCTTTGCTCGAGAAGGCGTACACATGGTATTCTAATCTACTTCCTTATTCAATCAACTCATGGGAGATGGTTCTAACATTTTTTAAGTTCTTTCTCGTCGAAGGGAAAATCACCTTGGTACATCTCAGTAAGGAACGACAGAGGTCTAACGAAGTGTTTGTTGACTTTGTCAAACGCTTCCACACATTGGCCTTAGATTGTTACTAGTCGATAAGCGAAGAACGACTCGTCCAACTTTGTGTTAGCAGTTTGAGCCAAGACTATTGAGCTCATACCGAGAACCATGATATTAAGAATTTCACCAAGCTTCTAGAAGTTGCTCGACGCACGTCATCGGTCAAGGGGGTTGAGAATCCAAGAAGGGAGGATGAAAACAAGTCAGAAATATTTTGGATGGTTTGAATTCTTGAAAAGAAGCGCATGGCACAAGCACCGGGAGATTGGCCGAAGAAAGCCAAATGGGATGACCCATCGCCATTCCCATGTAGTATGGAACAAGTAGAAGTGATCGTAGACCAGTGGATTGTTACGATGCGATCCGTCTTCCTAGAGTCACTAACTAGCCATTAGAAGCGGACAAGGCTAATTCAAAATATTGCAAGTTCCATCAGAACATGAGGCATCCCATGATCAAGTGCTTTTCTCTTTGGCGTATCTTCAATGCTAGGTTGGCATCAAAAGAGCTCAATCTGGTATAAACAAACAATCTAGGCGAATTATTAGCCAACATCAGCGTTAGTTAAAGATGAGAGTATGACTGCTTATATGGCTTGCAAATAAGAGGAAGGTTTTTATGTGAGGAATGCTACGATATTATAAGTAGCACACAAATAAACTGGTTGTGTTCTTTTCTATGGAAATATGACGGTTGTGTCATACATTGTCCAATGTATTATTGTAATTTCGATGAAGGCCTTCTATCAATGGAGCTCGTCACACATACGGCGAAGGCTGCCTAGTATAGTAGAGCTCGTCATAGCTTCGACGAAGGTTGCTTCGCATGGTGGAGCTTGTCACCATTTTGACGAAGGTCGTATGGCACGGAGCTCGTCATCATTCTGGCGAAGGCCGTCTAGCATGACGGAGCTTGTCGGGGGGGGGGGCGTACAGGGGGGCGTCCACCCCTTGGGCCACTAGAGCCCCTGGCGTAATGTTGATTTTACGCTAGGAGCCCCTGGGGTCCAATCCAAGCACTGTTTGGACCCTAAAGCTCCTTATAGCCATTTTTGACATGTTTTATCTCGTTGAGTGGTTATATCGAGATTCTGAGGCCTAAAACTTGCCAAATTGGAAATGCCTACCTCCTGCTAGAAGACAATTTTACATCATAAACTTGTCAGAAGGCACCGGTACTTGGTGCAAGTGTCTGGCATGATGTGAATCATTGTAACAAGAGTATTTCATAGACTTAAACTATTTGACCAAGTATTTTCATGATGAATACTGATTAAATGTGTATTATTTTGATATTAGATTTGTCGACGATGAGATCTCCATCAAAGGTGAAAGCCCGCTTTTAGGGGGGGTTTACTTGGTCCTTAAGATGTGGCGGCCAAGGGCATGGGTGTCGTCGGCGGCCAGTTTTGAGTCCAATACACCTACTAAGGAGCCGACAAACCGCAAACAAGTAAGTTTAAATTGGATTGAATTGGCACACCAAAGTCTCTGGTGGGTAGAATCGGCATACCAAAAGATGAAGAGTTATTAGCTTGATTGTTCAAAGCTTCCTTTTAATAGGAGTTAAATCTCTCTCTCCCATTATGGAGGAAGTTATAAGAGAATAAAGGAAGGTATTAAACCCTTCTTTCCCATTATGAAGGAAGTTACAAAGGAGAAGTAACTCCTCCCATTATGAAGGAAGTTACAAAAGAGAAGTAACTCCTCTTATTATGGAGGAGTTGCAAAAGAAAGAATGGCTAGGATGGTGACAAGTATCACCATCCTATGGCTTTCACATGCATATATAAAAGCATTTGTGGCTAAGGAAAGAGGACAACACACATGTATTAGAAATTGCAAACCATTTTCATTGGAGCCTAGACTTTGTTGGAGAGAAAGTTCTCTCCACACTTGCATATTTTCTTAGCTTGGAGACTTGGCCAAAAAACCAAGGCTTAGAGATTTCTCTACAAGCTGTAAGTAGGAAATCATTGTTAGATCAGTCAAGCTAGGAGTTCTTGATCACTTCTTTGTGCATCTCCCGTGGACGGTTTCTAGCCATTGCCTACCTACCACACCTTTCCGACTCTGCCTCTCTAACTCGGTTCAAGCAACAATGTAGGAACGTCTGTTGCATTGCTGTTTAGGTCGACATGTGGATCTACCTCTTCTATCCTCTTTCGTATCTCGCGGACACGTAGGACGATCTTTGCCACATGTACCACCGTGTCCAAAAAGGCACCTACATTGTTTGGTGACTCCACTGGGGAGGTAGATTGCTTGATTCCAATTTCTAAGAGTTCTTGTCCTGTTGCTATAAGATGGTGAATAAAAATTGTCAATGCCGTGCCTACTATAACTTGACATCTCACGGTGATCCTTCGCCGAATCCACTTGTCATAGAACGACAGAAAACTATTGAGTCACAATTATGACACCTGATGGAACATACTGTTGGCCATATGGTGGAATTGGCCCAACTCATGGCGGCTTTCCACAAACTCAACAATCATGTTTCAATGGCACTTGAAATCATGAACACCGCAAAGCAAGCGCTGTCGCCGACTCCAACAGAAAGTGCCGACAAACCGTCCTTCCAGGAAGCTGGTCCTGCCACAAGTGTAAAGGTTCCTAAGCCCGTCGAGTACTTTACCTCGGCGGATGTGAATGCTTTGCTACAATGCGAGAAGAATCCTTGGAGGGTGCTGATCTGGACTGCAATTATTGTCCTTCCTATCCTGTCGATATATTTGCAAAGCTATATCCCAAGGACTACGTGCTGCCAAAGTTTATCTGTTACAACGACAAAGTCAAAATTGCCAGTGAGCATGTCAGTCGATTCATCAACTCATAGTGCATTCGCCGCCAACAAAGACCCTCGATTGCTGGACTTCTCCAAGTCTTTACCCGAGAAGGTGTACACATGGTATTCCAATCTACCTCCTTATTCTATCAACTCATGGGAGATGGTTTGAACATTGTTTAAGTTCTTTCTCATTGAAGGTAAAATCACCTTGGTACATCTTCGTAAGGAACAACAGAGGTCTAGCGAAGTGCTTGTTGACTTTGTTAAACGCTTCCACACATTGGCCTTAGATTGTCACGAGCAGATAAGCAAAGAGCGACTCGTCCAACTTAGTGTTAGCTGTATGAGCCAAGACTATCGAGCTCATATCTAGAACCATGATATAAAGAATTTCACCAAGCTTCTAGAAGCTACTCGACGCATGTCATCGGTCAAGGGGGCTGAGAATCCAAGAAGGGAGGATTTTGCATGTCAGAAATATCTTGGATGGTTCGATCTGTTGAAAAGAATCGCACGTTAGAAGCACCAGGCGATCGGCCGAAGAAAGGCAAATTGGATGACCCATCACCATTCATGGGGGATAGTTTGAACATTTTTTAGGTTGTTTCTCATTGAAGGTAAAATCACCTTGGTAGTTGGTACATCTTAGTAAGGAACAACGGAGGTCTAGCGAAGTGCTTGTTGACTTTGTTAAACGCTTCCACACATTGGCCTTAGACTGTCACGAGCAGATAAGCGTAGAGCGACTCGTCCAACTTAGTGTTAGCTGTATGAGCCAAGACTATCGAGCTCATATCGAGAACCATGATATTAAGAATTTCACCAAGCTTCTAGAAGTTGCTCGACGCACGTCATTGGTCAAGGGGGCTAAGAATCCAAGAAAGGAGGATGAAAGCAAGTTAGAAATATCTTGGATTGTTCGATTTGTTGAAAAGAATCGCACGTCAGAAGCACCAGACGATCGGCCGAAGAAAGGCAAATTGGATGACCCATCACCATTCCTGTGCAATATAGAACAAGTAGAAGCGTTCATAGACTAGTGGATCGTTGACGATGCGTTTCGTCTACCTAGAGTCGCAAACCAACCATCAGAAGCGGACAAGGCTAATCATAACCATTGCAAGTTCCATCAGAACGTGAGTCATCTCACGACCAAGTGCTTTTCTCTTTGGCATAACTTCAATGATAGGTTGGCATCAGGAGAGCTCGTTTTGTCATAAGCAAACAATTTAGGCAAACTATTAACCAAAATCACCATTAGTTAAAGATGGACTATGGCTGCTTTTATTGCTTGCAAGGAAACTATAATGTGAAGAATGCTATGATATTATAAGTAGCAACTCATATCACGGGAGGAAACTTTGCACAGAGTTCCATTACTATTAATGGGTGGCTCCGTGATTTTTTATGGGCACAAGCATCCCATGTAATCGAGTTTTATGGTTCTTCATTATCTGCATATGGCTTTTTTTCCTAGGCTTTTAGTTTAATGTTTCTATTCAACACAAATAAACTAGCTGTGTTCTTTTCTATGGAAATATGACGAATGTGTTATACAATGTCCAATGTATTTACGACGATGGTTGTCTAGCATGACGGAGCTCATCACACTTACGACAAAGGCTGCCTAGTATGACAGAGCTCGTCACAGCTTCAAAGAAGGCTGCCTAGCATGGTGGAGCTCGTCACCATTTTGAAGAAGGCCGTATAACATGGAGCTCGTCACAATTCTGGTGAAGGCCGTCTAGCATGACGGTGCTCGTCATAACTTCGACGAAGGCTGCCTAGCATGGTGAAGTTCGTCACCATTTTGACGAAGGCCGTATAGCACGGAGCTCATCACCATTTTGGTGAAGGCCGTATAGCACGATTCTCGTCACACTTTTGATGAAGGCCCTATAGCATGAAGCTCATCACCATTCTGGCGAAGGCTATCTAGCATGATGGAGCTCGTCACGATGAAGGTTGCCTGATATGGTGGAGCTTGTCACACTTTCGATGAAGGCCGTTTAGCATTGTGGAGCTCGTCACAACTTCGACGAAGACTGCCTAGCATGGTGGAGCTCGTCACCATTTTGACGAAGGTTGTATAGCACAGAGCTCGTCACTATTCTGGCAAAAGGTCTTTTGGCATGACGGATGGAACTTGTCACAATTTCGACGAAGGCTCTCTTGCTTGACGGAGCTCGTCACAGTTTCGACGAAGGCTGTCTAGCATGATGGAGCTTGTCACATTTTCGACAAAAGCTGCCTAGTATGGCATGGAGCTTGTCACCCTTTTCGATGAAGGTCGTTTGTTATGACGGAGCTCGTCACGTATTATGAGATTCTGGAGAAGGCTTCCTAGTATGGCAGGTCTTGTCTTCATTCTGGCGAAGGCTGCCTAGCACGATGGAGCTTGCAACCCTTTTCGACGAAGACTGTCTAGTATGACAGAGCTCGCCACACATTATGATATTCTAGGGGGTTTATGAAATACTTAGAGAAATTGCAGTCGTATTAACCAGACATCTTGTCACAACAATTACCCAACAAGCAGCGTCTGCCATAGTGTTTGAACTCGGATCCAACTCGGGGATTGTCCTGCTCCAATCTCGAGTTGGATCGGCGATCCAACTCGGGATCGGACGAGATGGGACGATCCGAAATTAGTAAATTTTTTTGTTCAAACACCCACTTCGGGCCGATTCGGACAATCCGAGACGGATCGGGCGATCCGACTTGCCGATACCGAGTTGGATTGCCCGATCCATATCGGGATCGGACTGAGTCATTACTTTTTGTTTAAATTTAGTCTCGGATTCAACTCGGGGATCGTCCCGGTCCGATCCTGAGTTGGATCGGACGATCCTTTACACTATGGCGTCTACATCTTTATTGGCAGGAGCCTCATTCGGCATGACTGTGTTCGGCTAAGACACATCACCGTTAGTTAGAATGTTACTCGGCGTAATAGCATCCAGATCTGGCACCTTTCCGTTGGCTAGAAAACTATCTGGCACAATATCTCCAGTCTCACTGATAGGAGTATCATTTGGCATAACTATGTCTACATGAAGTATTTTATTCGGTGGAATCTATCTTTGCAGTATCATTTGAAACAAATTCTGTAATATTGCTTTATTAATTCTCTTGGGGGCCGACACTCGACTCGAGAAATATAAGGAAGGCTATACTTCATTTATAAGAAGATGCACATCCGTCTTGCTAATGCTTGAACAATGCGCCAAATGAGTTGCTGGTGAGGACATATTCTAACGTCTATAAGAAAGGAATATGCAGCGTCGTCACTTCATTTCTGTTTGCAACGCTTCGAATTCTACACAGGTAATTGGGTGATCTCATGGTAACAAAAGCACCCTTCATAACTCAGAGTTTTTCAATACATATGAAAGAATAAGTATGGCATGCTTTTGGCTAGCCTTAGAGTTCTCTTTTCCCGAAATTGACCAATTTAGGTTTTGCCTTCCGGTGTAAGGTTACGCCACTAGCAAAAGGGGGGCTTAATGTTGATGGTCATTTTTGGAGTGTGCCATGATGTGGCAATACTTTTGGCCATGCTAACGTCTCTGTTATCGTCTAGTTGGCATAAGTGACACTTGTTGGTTTCGACCATTTTGGGTCGAATCGGATCATTTGGTATGGCTTGGCCTTTTTATTAGACCTTTGG
>JAUPMG010194856.1:0-10119 GCA_031762675.1 Pachysandra terminalis
CCCCATAAAAAGTTATTACACAAGGGCCCCAACATCCAAATAATTATTAAAAATAACTCCTAGCTCTAATACACACATAACAATACACATATAAATAATAAGTTAATCATATAAAATATAATTAAATGGCTAAATACTGTTAGGGAGTTTAGGTCATTACATCAATCGAGAACTCTTGATTTGGGATGTGACATATCCCCTCCTTGTTATGGATTAACAGGTGTTAAACAGAATCATATAACCATATTGAATCAAGTCTCAGTCATTATAAAGCTCTAGGCAATTAAATAATTTCAAATTTTTTTTTGTAAAATAAATTGTGGTCAATCTGTTGACCAACTATCCATTGATCCACTAATAGCCATCGACGTGGTCATTGGTCCATTGAAGGTTCATCGGCGAGACTTTCTGAGAGTTGAATTTCTCAGGGTTTCATCTGCGAGCTACGATTAGTCTGCCGAAAGGTCGCCTACGACTCGTAATTTTTTGTATTTGTTTTTGTATTTTCCACTTGTCCCATGCCCAATATAGAAACAATGCATGCACATGTGAAAATACACAAAACCCATAAATAGAACTCCATAAAAGTATGAAACATAGGAAATGCAATACCAATCACACATAATCATGTTATGATGACATATCAACCTCATAACCATCATAGATCATCAAGTATAAGCATCATATAAGCAAGGAAACATGCTCTCATGCCAAATAAGAAGATCAAACAACACACACACACAAGAATTGAGAGGTTTTGCATGTAGAGGAAAGAAGGGAAGTAGACTTATCTCTAGTTCTCTTAGTTTTTCGAGTTTTTATCACCTTTCTCTTGCTTTTCTTCTTCTTCCTCCTCCATAGACCATCCAAGCACACCCTCTTCTTTGGTTTTGGATAGCCACACCTATTCCTTCTTGCTCTTCCCATGTTTTTAGCATTTGAACAATGAAAACCGTACTAGTTTTCACCTTATATTGATAGACTTATCGGTTAGTCCCACTAGCTCTCCGGGCTAGTGAATAGTCCAAATTTTCATACATTTTATTCTCACGAATTTCACCAATTTTTTGTTTTTTTTATTTATTTAGTTAATCTTAATTAAATTCTTTAAAGTAAGTAAGATCTTGCAATTTTTGTTTACGTTTTTATAATTATCTTTTCTGTAGGGGTTAATTTGTTATTTTACAAAGGCTTATTGTGTTCAGTTCCTTATTATTTTCTAATAGGGTGGGATGCATAGATTGGCTACTATGCACCTGCAACTTGTCATTAGTTATTTGCTTTTTGAAAAACAAACAATGGTATGGATCATGTCTTAACATAAGACAAGTGACCCAAGGGTTAGGGCTTAACCTAGGGTGGTTAATAAACTGACCTAATCTAACCTAGTCTTTCTTTTGTAATTTTTGAAACTGAGAGAGAATGAGTTGTACATGGGTTGCATCACCATTGTTGCAGAGCTTTGAAGCTTGAAGAGGAGACTTAGAAGAAGATTCAACACTCCAACCTTGAAGGAAAGTTGTTCGGGGGATCATCAACTTCAACAAACTGTAAGTTCATGCCTGCAACTCTATTTTCGATTGGTTTAGGGTGGTAATACCCTTGTGTATGCATTGGATTGAGTTTTATGGGTTTTGAATTCATTCTTCATTGGGAGTGAGGATTTTGCTTTGTTATTTCTATCATTATGTAGTTCATATTGATAAATTAGGCTAAATGTGTATGATTTGATTACTTGGATGAATATCATGTTGTTTAATGGTATAAAACCATTGGTTTTTATTGTGCATTGGATATTATTATGTGTTGTATTGAATAATTTGATTATATGTGTTGTTTGGTGGTTGGAAACCATGAAATTCTGGGAATTTGGGCGGCTTCGATAGATCGGTCAAGATGCCGAAGGCTTGTCAAACTTTGAGTACTATTTATGGGATAGCTCGGCATGCTGAACGTTCTGCTGAGTCCCCACCAAAAGTTTTAGGAATTCTTTTTCCAAGCCACTAAACTAGCCTTCGGTGTGCCGAGACCTTGTTGAACTTGTATGAGGGTTTTTGGTCAGATAGCCGAACTCTTCGAGCACCCCGAAGTAGAGTTTTCAAATCTTTAGTGGACCCATCTGAACTTTACAAAGTTGTGCATTTTGATTTGATTCTTTTATTTTAGTTCACTTATATGGTATACATATAGAATGTGAAATATAAGATGGTGTGACTTATGTTTGGATAGTTTTGGAATAATGAATGTGTTGCACTCACACCTTGAATTTTGATATTGATGTAGGATGGATTCTAGCCCTATTTCTATTTGATTTATATCATATTTAAGGTTTGCGGACAAGCATACATGAAGCTTTTGAATATTAAATCCATGCACTAATGGATAGCATGCATGTAGAGGGACTTGGATAGACGATCCTTGGATTGACTTGACATTGTGATTCCGAGAGAGGAACCAATTAGTGAAATGTAAGATTTGTGACCATGAATGGATTCACAGAGTGTTCTAACACTTGGATTTCTGAATATATAGTGATTGAATTTGATAGTCTATGAATAAGGGTGAGGTGAGGGTCTAGCTAACCCAATAGTCCCGAGGTTTGTTACGAATGATTGTATGGGCAGCATCCTTGTAAGTAAATCTGTTAGGAGGATGTATGCTGGTAATGATTCACGGGGGAGGTTCTGCATGCATTACTGTGATGCCCTGGATTCGTCCAATGATCAAAAAGAGAGAATAGGGCATTCATCCCTATGGGTTGTAAGCCCCTAGAACTTTGTTGTACACACAGAATATTGTCAAGTCCAAATGCCAACTAGCCCAAGTGGTTTGTGAAGACATTTAGGGGATTGACATTGGATCTAGAGTGAACATATACCGTACGAATACCAAACAACATTCATTGCATCTTATGTTGGTATGTACTTCCATTATATTTGGATAATGGTTGTGTGTTTTCATATTATAGCATCCTTAATAAATCAACCCATTACACATCATTTCATACATTGCACTCATGTTTACCTTTATCTCATGTTACCAATAGAAAGTGGATTTAATCCCTATTCCGTTCTCAAATGATTTTACATTCATGATCTTATTGGGCTAGTGTAGCTCATGCTGTTAAGCATAATTATTTCAAGTGGACCTTAGAGATGGAAGACCTGGGTAGTGATAACCTGTATTGGCTATGGAGATGAAAACATTGTAAAGGATGAACTTTATTGGATTTTATTAACGGAACTTGCACTTACTTTGACTTTTAAACCAAGTTTATTACTTTGACTTTTAAACCAAGTTTATTATTTAACTCTGGCCACTTCATGAGAAGAAGGACCTGTACATTTTATTCATTTACTTCTACACCATTACTTGGAACTTAAGATAATAATTGATTTAAATGGAAATGATGATTTATAGTTGTTTATCATGATATATTGCTTTCAGTGTGATTTGTTATTTCGTTCATTTATATGCTTGGGTATCTATTCCTAGGCTAGGGGTGAGAGCCTCATTTACAATTCATTACGGTACCATGGATAAGAGTACCCTAGAATTGGGATGTTACAAAATGGTATCAAAGTGTGGTTTTCTATCTTAAGTTTATAAAGTTTTTGGTGTGGAATTGTTTGTTGATTGTTTACACTTGAGCTTGAATGTTTGGCTAACATATCATGCTAATTGGCGTCTTCTTTTAGCATTTTTATTTTAAGCCTTACCTCCACCTTCCACTTTCAGAATGGCTGGAGGAAGGAGAAGTAATACGGATGGTGCAAGTTTATCAGGAGGGGGTGATGATCAAAATCCCCAACTGGTTGATGTTTATTGTACTCTGAGAGACATGTCCAATATGATGTGGTAAGCTCAAGAATTATCTCAACCAGCACTACAACCTAACCGAAGTCTGGAGAAATTGAAATATCTTAGATCTACAGTTTTCAAGGAAGCCATAGATCCAATGGAGGCTTAATCTTGTATTTATTAGTTAGAGCATATCTTCGAGGCTTTTGTGTGTGAAGATGAGGATAAGGTCATGCTGGCAGCCTTCATGTTAGAAGTAGATGCTATGATATGGTGGAAGTAGACATCGGAGGTCTTGGGAGATTAAATTTTGAACTGGGAACAATTCATGGTACTATTTTAAGAGAAGTACTTTCCTAAGAGTGTTAGGAAAGAGAAGGAGCTCGAGTTCATGAAATTGGATCAAGGTACCTTAACCATAGCTAAGTATGAGGCAAAGTTCTCAGAATTCTCACAATTCACTCCTTATGTAGTAGACGAGGAAGAGAAGAAAGCATTCCATTTCGAGAGTGGACTTCGAGCATCAAGGGTCAGTTGGTTACTAAAGATTTCACAAGATACCACGTGGTAGTGGATTAGGCAAGAAACATTGAGAAGGACAGTTTAGAGTACCAGAACTTCAAAGATCAGAAGAAGTCAAAGAAAGGAAAGGGCAAGCCTTAGAATGCAAGGACCAATCATTAGAGAGGACAAGGTCAGCTGAAGAGGCAAAGAACACAAGGAGAAACGAAAAGTTTCCATAATTTTGCATCATACGAAGTGCTTCAACTGCGGAAGAGAAGGACATCTTCACAGAGATTGCGGACTACCGTTGAGACCTCAGGTGCAAATGCAACAAAGACCGCCAGTCCAACCTCAACAGTTTGTTCCTAGACCACACTATTTCTAGTAGCATATGCCACATCATGCACCTCCTAATCAGCGGCCAGTGCCTCAGTAACAATAGAGAAGAGTTAGCCTTGTAGTACCTCAGCAACAACCCAACAACAACAACCTCAGGGTAGGGTAAATGTTATTGATAAGAGGGAGGATAAAGGTCAGAACCAAGGAGAAATGTTGGAAGGTATGCTTCAGATTTTTCATACACCAACACATGTATTGTTTGACATGAGAGCATCTCATTCATTCATTTCATGTTCTTTCACTGAGTGTTTGGGTTAATCTTGTGTTTTGCTTGGGAAGAGTTTGGTTGTTGAGAATCAAGTAGGAGGTTTAGCCTATTTAAGGAGGGTGTGTAAATCTTTCCTTGTGGTGGTGGGTGAGACTACACTACCCATTGATCTAATAGTGCTTGACATGAAGGATTTTGACATTATTCTGGGTTTGAACTGGCTAGCTTCTTATCATGTGTAGATAGGCTGTCATAACAGAGTCATTTCTTTTCTGATTGCTGGAGGTCCTACTATGAAAGTTAAGGGACTCCGGATGGGGATGCCTAGTTAGCTGGCGATACTTGAATTGTGGTAAGTAGGGGAGAAGAAGAAATTTTAACTGATAATAGTGGTACGTCAATTTGGAGATATTTTTCAAGACATAACTAGTTTTCCTCCAAGAAGGGAGACAAAATTCTATATCAACTTAGTGTTAGGTGCTACTCTTATTGCGTTACCTAAATATCACATGGCATTGACAGAGTTGAAGAAATTTTATCAGACCTAGCTCATCACCTTAGGGAGCTCTGGTCCAATATGTAAAGAAAGGATGGATCCTTGAGACTATGTATTTATTACAGCATCTAAATTGGGTAACTATGAAATACAAGTATCCTTTAACAAGAATCGATGATATGTTTAATCATTTGAAGACAGTCAATTTCTTCTCAAAGATTGATCTTAGATTAGGGTACCATCAGTTTAGAATCAAGGAAGAATACATACCAAAGACTGCTTTCAGGACAAGGTATGGGCTTTTTGAATTCATAGTGATGCCTTTCAGATTAATCAATGCACCTACGGCCCTTTATGGACATGATGCATCATATTTTCCGTCCTTATCTTGATTAGGTTTTGGTTGTGTTTGTAGATAATATACTGATCTACTCCAAGACTAGAGAGGAACATGAGAATCATCTCAAAATCACTCTTCCGATCTTAAAGACAATCTGTTGTTCGACAAGTTTGAGAAGTGTGATTTATGGAAGGAGAAAGTAAAAATCCCTAGGGCATGTGGTGTCCAAGGATGGAGTTTCGGTGAATCTAGCCAAGGTAGAAGCAGTGTTAAACTGGGAACTACCAAGGAACATGACTGATGTGAGAAGTTTCCTTGTTTTAGTAGGCTATTATACGAGATTCACTGAGGTATTACTACTCCATTAACAATGTTGACAAGGAAAGAAGTTAGTTTTGTATGAAGTGAGGAATGCGAGAAGGAATTCAAGGAACTCAAGGAGAGGTTGACATCAGCTCCAGTGTTAATCATTCCTACGAGTGAGGTGAAGTTTTGAGATTTTTACGGACGCATTTCTATTAGGGTTAGGATGTGTATTGATGCAAGAAAGGAAGGTTGTGGCTTATGCTTCTAGACAACTCAAGATTCCTGAGAGAAATTACCCCAATCATGATCTAGAATTTGCAGCAGTTTTATTTGCTTTCAAGATCTGGAAACACTATCAGTATGGGAAACTATTGAAGTATTTTTGTATCACAAGAGCTTGAAGTACTTATTCTCTCAGAAGGAGTTGAACATGAGGAGAATAAGATGGATGGAACTTGTGAATGACTATAACTTTTCATTGTAGTATCTTTCGGGGAAGGAAAATGTGGTAGTAGATGCCTGGAGTAGAAAGCCGAGATGTGTGGTAGTTCATTTGTTGGTTCAAAAGTGGATACTTTTGGAAGCCTTAGCAGATGTGGGAATTCAAGTGAATGTACAAGGACCAAAGGCAATGCTATGTAATTTGATCATCAAACCAACAATAAAGGATATAATCATTGAAGGTCAGAAGAAGGGCATTTGGTTGCAGTATTTGGCAAGTGATGGGTAGAAACCAGATTGGACTTTGGAGGAGGTTGGTAGCATCAAGCTAAAGGCTAGATTTTGTGTTCTAGAAGATGAGGATTTGAAAAGGGAGATACTAGAAGAAGCTCAAAGATTGAAGTCTTCCATTCATCCTAGAGGTACGAAGAGGATCTAAGGAGTTACTATTGGTGAAGGAAGATGAAGTGGGATATCACTCGATTTGTAGCTTATTGTATCATTTGTCAACAAGTGAAGGTAGAGTATCAGAAACTAGCAAAAACTTTGCAGCCTTTGCCAGTGGGAGAATGGAAGTGGGAGCACATCTCGATTGATTTCATTTCAGGCTTACCCGTAACTCGTGGGAATCATAGCACACTTTGGATGATAGTGGATCGGATAACCAAATCGGCTCACTTTCTACCTATTCATGCTATAGCTACTACTGATGATTTGGCTAAGTTGTATGTGAGGGAGATAGTCAGATTGCATGGTGTCCCAATCATGATTGTGTTAGATCAAGATTCTTACTTCACTTCACATTTTTGGACTAGTCTTCAGAAATCTATGTGCACGAAGAACAACTTTCCACCCATAAACAGATGGACAGACTGAAAAAGTGAACCCAATGTTAGAAGATTTGTTGAGATCCTATGTTCTGGATTTCAAAAGGGAGTGCTAATGGAATTTTTATACAACAACAGTTACCAGAATAGCATAGGCATTACACCATTTAAAGTATTGTATGGATGGCCAGGTAGATCACCTTTATGTTGGAGTGAAGAAGGAGAGAGGGCTATCATGGCTCCAAAGATTGTTTTGGAGACCACTAAGAAGATCACGAAGATTAGAAAGAGACTTCTTACAGCTCAAAATCATCAGAAGAGTTATGACAATGTGAGAAGAAGGAAGATGGAGTTTTTGCTTAGTGATTGCGATATCGCCTATGAAGTATCATGCCCCAAATCCAAGATATAGGATCTTAAGGATTTAGGAGGAATAACCATCGGATCCACCACGTGGATGTGGATAGCCAATCATAAGTCATAACCACCATCATAGTTAATCAGAATCTAAAACCATAATCAGCGGAAGTCTTAAATAAATCCAACTTGTAGTTCAACATAAATCTATTAAGTAGAAACCCACAAAGTAATAGACATCTAACCTATTAAATGTTCACGCCCACTTGAGGTTAAAATCAATTAAAAGAAACTGAAACAATGCACAGTATCAATCTCTGACCAACCAAACACGATTTACATATAGCCTAATCTAATACAAGTTCGTGCCCACTTGGCCAAGACCATGTCAATAATGCACCAAGTGTACATCATTATAAGAAAAAAGTATCTGAATTCGAATGAGTCTTTTCTCCCGATCGGCACCTCAAACGAACAGATAACCTGTAGAGTTAAGGGTCAGCCGAAGCCTTGTAGAGAAAACAAAGGAAGTTACAGTAATTATCTTCATGCATACATAACAACACGGTTAATTCATACAATTTCATTCATAAAGTAATACCATATTCAAATGTATTATCATGCTCATCATCATACTAAATCTCACATATTAAATAGATATATCACATTTAACATGGAAATCTCATTTCACCATGAGAACCATACTAATAATCAAATCATCATATCATATGTTCACATGGTCCCACCATGATAAATCATAGGGCACACATGATCCCATCATGCATTCAACCCAATTCTCATAGTCCCACTATGAATCCAAACATATCCTACATTATCCCATCATGTACATCACATCAACCACATAGTCCCACTATGACTAACCAAACAAATATCAGCATGGTCCCACCATGTAACACAAGCAAATACATAGTCTCACTACGTACACAAACAATATCCACATGGTCCCACCATGTAAAACAAACAAACACATAGTCCCACTATGTACATAAACAATATCCACATGGTTCCCACTATGTGATACAAACAAACAAGTATCGCATAATAAACACATAGTCTCACTATGTTCACAAACAATCACATGGTCCCACCAAGTCAACCAAAAATTGCATAGTCCCACTATACAATACAATCACATATACATGGTCCCACCATGTAATACAAACATACAAGTATCATGTCAATCTCATAGTCCCACTATCTTCATTAACGATCACATGGTCCCATCATGTAAAGCAAATATTGCATAGTCCAACTATACAATACAACCACATGATCCCACCATGCTACGGCCAACATTCCTTTAGGGACTTTCACCCACGGTGGAAGCACACCTATATCCAACATTCCTTTAGGGACTTTAACCCACGGTGGAAGCACACCCATAACAAATCACAAGCACAAACAATTCAAGCAAGTTACAATGGAAATGCACTACAAACACTTCAATCAAACGCATGCAATGATCAATGTAATGCGGTATAATGCAATTATGAAATGAGGATGATGCATAATGCAATGCAGGAGTAAGTAGCCTAGCCTAATTGGATGCTCATTCACAACCATTCCATTCTTTAAGGGACTTGCACCAACAGTAGAATGCACCATTCCATTCTTTAAGAGACTTTCACCTCAAGGAAGAATGTACCAGTACTTTGTTCTTTAAGTAACTTTCACCTCACAGAAGAACAAACCAGTAGACCTTTGTTCTTTAAGGGAATTTCACCTCATAGATGAACACACCAGTAAACCTCTGTTCTTTAAGGGACTTTCACCTCACGAAAGAACACACCAGTACATAACACATTCCTTAAGAGACTTGCACCACACGGCAAAATGTCACCAGTCTTATTCTTTAAGGGACTTTCACAGCACAGTAGAATACACCAATAAACTTGTTCTTTAAGGGACTTTCATCACACGGAAGAACATACCAGTACCATTTCCTTATGGGACATTCACCGACGGTGGAAACAAACCTTTACAAAGAACATAATCAATCCCATTGGCTACCAGTGGATGTTTCCAGCACCACTCTCAATCATATAATGGATGCTCCCAACATCGCTCACAAAATACAATAGATGCTCCCAGCATCACTCATAATAAACAGTGGATGCCAGAAACACTCACAACATAATTCAAACATCACAATCAATCATACACAGGTAGTAGGTACTCCCAGTATCCCTTTTACATCATACACATCATCATTAAAACCAAGAATAAGCCTGAACAGTGAATGCTACAAGCACCACTCAAATCACTCAGTTTCCTAGACAAACATTGCTAACCATCCCAATCCTACCATGTAGTCAGATATCCATGTCCAACTCATTAAAGTCAAAATCTCCTTATATCTCATTCAGGACTGCCCTATTTTCCTGAATTTCAAACCTTATTGTACACTTTTTAATATTCG
>JAUPMG010194867.1:0-10119 GCA_031762675.1 Pachysandra terminalis
TTATTTTTATACTTTATAACTCATATTCCCATTTACCGAGGCATGTCGATTTCGATCTCGGTCATACGACCCGGTCCAGTCTAGTCCTGTCCGACCTGGATAAAAAAGGAAGAATTACAATTCTGCCCTTTAAAAATATACAGGGTATTACACACATGGTCCCACCATGCCTTATCACACAGTCTACATGATCCCATCATGCATTAACAATCATACCACTTGGTCCCAGCATGGCTCAAAACACAATCTACATGGTCCAACCATGTCTCAAACACAGTTCACATCACAAACAATCCTCAATGGAAATACAAAAAAACATTCACTTCAAGTCAAACATATGCAATGATTAATGAAGTAATATATGATGCAACTATGCACAATGAATGCAGATGATGATGCATATGCAAGAGTAATTAAGCATAGCCTAACCACCTACTCATTCAACAATCAACCCATTCTGTAAGGGACTTGCACCCATGGTAGAATGCCTCAATTCCGTTCTTTAAGGGACTTTCACCTCACGGTAGAATACACCAGTAAGATTTACTCTTTAAGGAACTTTCACCACACGGAAGAATAAACTAGTACCCTTATTCTTTAAGGAAATTTCACCACATTGAAGAATACACGAGTAGACTTATTCTGTAAGGGACTTCACCACATGGTAGAATACACCAGTAGGACTTATTCTTTATGGGACTTCCACCACAAGGAAGAATACACTTGTACATTTATTCATGGTGAGCTCATATAGCGTCACACCCCATCAAAATATTAACCAGTGGATGCTCCCAGCACCACTCACAACCATTCATAGATCAAACACATTGTCAATTATATTGACTTCCAGTGGAAACTCTCAGCACCACTCACAAACCATACATAAAGCAGATATCACAATCAATCACACACATAACTAGTGGATAGTCCCAGTACCACTTACACAATAATCACACAATTCAGTTAACACAGTCAATCGTATTGACACCTAGTGGATACTTCCAGTACCACTCACACACTATTCACAACTCACATAAGTTGGTCAGCCACACTGACACCCTGAGGAGACTCCCAGCACCACTCATAGACAATGCATAAATTTGACATAAGAATCAATCACAAGACATACCTGTGGATGCTCTAGCACCACTCACACAATTCAATTCTTTACACTATTATTACTAACCTTCTTAACCTCATCATAATATCCATTTATTATTTCTGAACTCCTTAGTGTTATATTCTCGTCATATCGTGCTCAGAACTGCCAGTTCTCACTAGAATTGAAGTATATTGTACACTTTTCATCACATGGCCATAAACATTCATTTTGCAAGTAAACTAACTTCACACACATATTCAAATCCTCATATGGGAACTTCCCATAAAATTTGGGTCCATTTGGACGTCAGTAGATGTTCGGTACATGCTGAGCTACCTACTGAAAATGCTCAGTACATAGTCTCGGTAAATGCCGAGGATCGACAGATGTGGTATAGAGTTTTGGTTCTTTCGGTGGATTCTTCAGGACGTGCTGAGTGTCCTACCAAAATTGCTCTGTGTGCGTGTTTCGGTACATGCCGAGACTTGATACATAAGCTAGATTCTTTATTGGCTTTTTGGTAGATGTCTCGGTACATGCCGAGGATCTACCAAATACCTAATTCTGCCAAGAATTTAATGTTTTCGTAGGGATTCGTGCCCATACACTAACGATCATGTTTCTATAGTTTTTAGCATTAAATCACTAATTTATATGGCCATTAACTCAATCAAATCCTATTACACAAAACCCAATACATAATCATGGATTAGCATCATCATAGACATCAAGGATCTAAGATCTAAATTCATGCTATCATGGTATTTTCTTCACATAATATTCCGTACAAACATAAAGAGCATCATGTAATCCCTATCACAATACATGGATCTAATCATAGCATCATCCAAACATCATATCACCATTGAATCATGCTTAATCAACCTATCGCATTACTTGATCACAACATCATTAAATCATGAATATCATCCTATACATGTATCTATATTATCATCATAAACCTATGAATATAAATACCATAAGATCAATGGAGAAATCCCTACCTATTTTCTTCCGAGATCCTAATCTACAGCCTTGTAGTCATCTCTATCTTCTTCCAGCTTTACCTGCCTCTTTAAGTGTTGCTTCATCGGGGGTTTTCTTTCCTTCCTCTCTTCTTCATCTTCCTCATTTACTTCATGTTCTTCATATCCTTCAACTTCCTCCTCTTCTTCCTTTTTTACTTTTCTGGTTCTCTTTTCCCTACAAGGTCTTCTCATCTTCTTCCTTTCTCTTCTGGTTTTCTCTTTCTTAGGATTCTTTCTTCTTATATTTATGTGTTGTTCGTATGAGGTATAGGAATAACATCTCTCTTTTCCTTTCCTAGTTTAGAGGAGTTTTATTTCTATTGGGAAGTCTCTTAATTATCTTCATTATTTGAATGTTTAATATTAAACTTCCCTAATGGGAGAAATCGTCCAAATCAATTTGTTTTGATTTTCCTTAATTAACCTGATTATTTAATCTAATTACTTATTTAGATGGGTTCCAATTGGATCTCTATTGGATCCTAGGTCCAGCCCAGTTTACATAAGAATTAAGGTTTAATTCAAATAGAGGGTCCAAGCCCAATTCATTTGATCTTTATTTAATTACATAAATTAACCAGTAGTTTTCCAAAATAACTAATTGGTTCAATTCAACCATTAAGTCTTGCATATTATTCCTAATGTATAATTTTCTGATTAATTAAAATTATCTTATTAATTAAAGAGTTGGGTCCGGGTCACTACATTCTCCCCTCCTTTTGGATATTTCGGCCTCGAAATCGTTAACATAAGGAATATTATTCTAGTATTAGATTACTAGTAGGAATCTGTAGGATTCGAACATGAGACTGAAACCTATGTTTTCATTAAATTGAAATTAAAAGATACATAAAGAGTTCTATTCCTACTCGTACTTGCCATGCGTAGATGGATAAGAAACAACAAAAAAAAGGGAAATGAAATTCTTAATCTAAATAGATATCATCCTAAAGAGAATTTCCTCTACCGGATCGAGCTGAAGGAGATGGAGCCGAAACATCATCAGTTACTTTGCAGCCACTGAACATGTTCTGGAAGAACAAAAGTGCCTTCTCCGTGGTCTCTCGGAGTCGGGACAGCTCTTGTCTATTTTGTCTTATCCCCTCTTCCAGAGCAGTCAATCTGCCCTCCGTGGTTCTGGGAGGTGTAGATGATGATGAAGTTCCTGTGTGGTACTCAGAAGGTATGTCTTGAGGTTCTTCCTGAATCTCAGCAGGCACTTTGGTGATAGCAGCTTGTTATGGTCGACGACTTGAACTGAGTCTCGCGGGCAATTTCATTTCTTCATTTTAGTTATCTCGAATGGTTGACTACCAGTGCCGACTTTTAGAGAATGAGTTGGAATGCCCCAGTAGTTTCCCATGGCACACATTAGGCAAGCAAATGGCAAATCCCCTTTTCTTCGACTTCGCACAAATCGAATGATATGTGATATGATCAAAGATGGGAGGAAAAGTCTAGTGCCTATGGCCACTTGATGAAGTAAAGAGGCCATGAATGGGGTAAGATCAGTCATGTTTCCTGAACTTGGGTAGACATTCGTTAAAAATAATTTATGGAGGATGCGGTAGGTGGGTAAAAGTTTAGAGGCGTTGATAAAGTTGTCATCGTTCCATTGTACTCTTGCCCCACAGATGACTTTGATGATTTCTATTTTCTCTCCTTCATTAGGGTCAGGGATGATAGTGTAATAATTGTGGGTACCTTCAATATTCTAGACACCAACTGAAGGTTAAGGTGTCTGGTGATGCCATAGAGGTTAAAGGTGATGGACATAGAGTCAAAGTCTGTGTTGGTAATGTGGGAGTATATTTCTATAGCAATAGAGGAGTGTGCAAGTCCACCTCAGTCTAGAATGGGTTCTCATTCTATGGCTCGTAGTGCTTCTACTACTCCATAGTTTTCTAACACACTATGAATTACCCATTTCTCAATGAGTAATTTCTTGCCCTAATATTCATTGGGTTCCTCTATCACAGTCTCTTGGGTAGGTTTAGGCATAATAGTGTGTGGAGGTGAATCCTCTCCTATAGGGTCGAAGGGATTGGCTGGAAAAGGAGAAAGTGGAGCACGGGATCTTCTAGATGAAGATGCCCTAGTGGTTTTGGCTTTCTTGGGTGGACCTTGAGCATTCTTACCTCTAACCAAAATATAGAATTAAAATGAAGAGGAATGAAAGTCTTACCGGTGAGGATAGATTGGAGTTTGCTTCCAATGGCTTAGGAGGACCTTGAAGAGAATGGAGAGTGCCCTAGAAGAGGTTGGGGAAGTTTTTTTGGAGAAGAATAGATTTTGGTTTTGTTTTTCCCCTTTTTAAAACCCTCGGCACGGCTCAGTATAATGCTTGGTAGGTCTCGGTACATGCCGAGCGATCTGCCAAAATTAAAATCACTTAATTTTTTATTCTTAAAAATTTCATAATTTTTCTAAAATCATTATTAGCATTTTTATATAAAAATATTCTTCCATTTCCAAGTAGATTTGTATTTAAAATTACATTAGGCTATCGGGTCAGTTCCAAACCCATGTTGATTCGATAATTTGATTTCTTTAATATAATTAGTTATTTTATAATTCAATTGCTTTATTTAGCACTTATCATCATATTGAATTTCTCATCTGACTTTTAACCATAGCTCTACCCAATAGTCACATAGCCTAAATCATGTCTCTATACATCAGGTCTAATGTCAAGCATTGTTTCTACCCTTATACATGTTTAACCATAACATATAAGATATGTTACATCAACAATTATTTACGTAATATATTCTCGTACCAGTCAGACAGTTCATAAGAACACTTAGCTCAAACAATTCACATAGAATTCTCCAATCCTAAAGCAATTGTAGCGAGTAAACACACAAGTAGTCATACAATACACATTATGCATACACACACAATACTAGATTCTTAGTGTTCGAACCATATTAAGAAATTCGAACTAAAACACTCAACACTGTAAGCACATCAATTTCATGTGGTCCTGAGAAAATTACATACGTATACACTTCCTAATTATACACAATATCTTAAAATTTCAATTCCATAATTGTAATATAATAAATCTTACAGAGTATTTAAAAAAATTCTAATCTTAGAAATTTCATTTTATTGCAAATAAGTGATTACAATCACAACCTAGAATTCAACGAACTTTAGATTAATAAAGTTTCTCTTCCCACAAGTGGTCATTTACCACGATCCAAAGCTCAAGGAATTATGTATCTGCAGCTACAATAGTCCTATCAGTTTAAAAAAGGAAGTAAGGATCACACTCCTACTGCCCAGATTAGTCACTAGCCATTTACACTCAATAACAAGTCTCTATGTATGTTTTATGATAGTCCAAATTTAACACGTGTATATACATACATTCACTTATTTTAGAACAAATTCACACAAGTCTAAGCAATTCAAACAAAGCACTTCATTCAAACAATTCACATGGGTACTCCATATACTTTTCACACACAGGCATATAAACATCTCACATTCCTTAATCACGTATTATAAAAAAATATATTGCACACATTACAATGATATGGATCCTAGGTTCACATGTTTCTATGTTTCATCCTAGGATTTCACTATAATCTACAATTTCCCAAGCCCTAGACAACTTAAAACCTAAAGCTCTGATTCCACTCATGACCCAAATCCGAGATATAGGATCTTGGGGATTTGCAAGGAACAACCTTCGGATCCAATGTATGGGTGCGGATAGCCATTCACAATAATACAACCATCACATGGTTAATCAGAGATAGCAACATAAACCAGCAGAAGCTTGAACAAATTAAAAACTTTAACTCAACTCGTACTAGTTAAGTTATATCCCACATAATCCAGAAACAACTAATACTATTACATGATAAATGCCCCTTGGGTCAAAACAGAAATTAATAAAAATCGAGTAATATCCATTCTATTTATCCAAGTATTCGAAATAGAAAAATCATCTCTAAGGACTGACTCTTCTCCAGACCCGCGTACTACTCGAACTGATCACCTGTTTCAACATAAGGGTGAGCAACATGCTAGTAGGGAAATCCAAAGAAATCACAATAATTATTTCCATAGATTCATAACAACACAAATTAATTCATACAATTTAACCCAACAGATAATACCACACTCATAGTGTATTAGCGTGCTTAATATTACATTAATACACTATACAATAGGTATATCACATGATACATTGTAATCCCACTACATTTCAACAATATTTATCAATTAAGTAGTCCCAATATTTATGAAAATCACACACATAATCGTGTCTCATCATAACAATCATTCACATGGTCCCACGATGATAAATCATAGGTCCACCTGATCCCATCATGCATTACACCTAACCCAATGGTCCCACCATGCCTCATTACACAGTCTACATTAGCCCATCATGCATTAACAATCATACCACATGGTCCCACCATGCCTCTATGCCTCTAAACACAATCCACATGATCCCACCATGTCTCAAACACAGTTCACATCACAAACAATCCTCAATAAAAAAACACACAAACATTCACTTCAAGTCAAAGATATGCAATGGTTAATAAAGTATGATATGATGCAAGTATGCAAAAGGAATGCAGATGATGATGCATATGCAAGAGTAATTAGGCATAGCCTAACCACCTGCTCATTCAACAATCAACCCATTCTTTAAGGGACTTGCATCCACGGTAGAATGCCACCATTCCATTCTTTAAGGGATTTTCACCTCACGGTAGAATACACCAGTAAGACTTATTCTTTAAGGGACTTTCACCACACGGAAGAATACACCAATACACTAATTCTTTAAGGGACTTTCACCTCACGGTAGAATACACCAGTAGGACTTATTCTTTAAGGGACTTTCACCGCACGGAAGAATACACCAGTACACTTATTCATGGTGAGCTGATATTGAGTCACACCCCATCATAATATTAACCAGTGGATGCTCCTAACACCACTCCCAACCATTCATAGATCAAACACAGTCAATTATATTGACTTCCAATGGATACTCCCAGCACCACTAACAAACCATACATAAATCAGATATCATAATCAATCACACACATAACTAGTGGACACTCCCAGCACCACTTACACACTAATCACACAATTTAGTTAACACAGTCAATCGTATTGACACCTAGTGGATACTCCCAGTACCACTCACACACTATTCATAAATCACATAAGTTGGTTAGTCACACTGACACCCTGTGGATACTCCCAGCACCTGAAGGGAATCAGGGTATAAACTATCAGATATAAGCAGCGGAATTTAAAATTAATTTTAATCCCTGATCACCTATTCCTGAATCCGTCCCAAATAAGTCTTAAATAAATAATTTTTAATCGAATACAATCGATTAAACACCCAAGGACAGTTGGCCATAACGTTTTAGGAAATAAAATACCCAATCACAGTTGACCATAACCTTTTAAGGAATTAACATCCAAGGTCAGTTAACCATAATCCAAGAGACCATATGTCCACTCTGTCGTTGCACGGTTGGCCTGCCCAGTCATCGAAAGAACCAGTAGAATTATCAGTGATAATATCCTTTGGAAGCTACCCGTGCGCCCAAACACACGAGTTATCCTTGGGATACCATCATAGGAACCCTTTCCACAACCAATTAGATCCCTGATGATAATACCCTTTAGAAGCTGCCCGTGCGCCCATACACACGAACAATATACCGGATACCATCACAAGTATCCTTCCCACAAGTATCAATCTATTTCAATCAATCATATGCAACATGGCATAACAATAGCTCAATCATTCAATTATCAACACTTGGAGTCACAACCCCAAATCCATGGTGAAGTCTAAAGTCAATTAGTAGGGTTGGTCAGGGCCTAATAACCCTCCTTAGATCCCTACAATATCGCATTATCACGCATTAGTGTCAATACTTAGGTCGCTTCACGTTTCCCAACAAGTGGGGAATATCTCTCCATAACATCACATAACATTTTCCCATTCATTCTTACCACATTATACACCTTATCTTAAAGGGTTACATATGTTTTCAAGATACTATTTATACCCACGGTTGTAGGACTTATCCCAGATTTGACTAGGTCAGAAAATGTTGACTTTCACCAATTTATTTTTAGGGCCTAGGATATGACACTTTTCTTACAGAACTTTTGGTATCAAACCAATTTATTATTAAACTAAGTTGTACAAAAATCAGGGGCCTCAAAGGTGGGCTAATATTACCCCCACTCAAAATTCAAGGTTTTGACAAAAATCCTAAAAACTGAAATTTCCTACTAAAATCGAAGAGTTGACTTTCAGAATTAGGGTCTGAAAGTATTTTTATTGCATCCAAATGGGGGTTGTTTGCTTATTTACATATATTATCTTAAGTATATGGATGATAAAAATACGTTGACATTTACTTAATTGATAAGGTACTGTTTGAAAACACTGGCTGACTGAGTACTGATGCTACAATGATTGTCTGTTGGTATGTGGCATTGTGGTCTGTCGGTAGACTTGTCGGTGTACCGACGGCCACCAATCAACTATGATTGGTCTGGTCTCCATCGGTAGAGTGGTCGGTGTACCGAAGGACCTACTGATGCGCTACAGTGGTTTCCTGTCAGTAGGCTTGTCGGTGTACCAATGCCAACCGACCAACTGTGATCCCTTAAGCTTGATTTAAAGTAGATTTAGATACATTTCCTCTTTAAACTTCTAGTTTATGGTATGTTTGAATGTCTAAAACTAATTTGGATTGCGTTAATTTAAATCTTAGTTTAGTGTCATGTATTAGGGTTGTTTGATGATGGATTTGTGATTGTGAATGCACATATTGGTTTCTTTTGATTTTAATAGAAGTTGAAGAAAGGTTTGACTAAATTGATTTAGAATGTTGGTTAATATTATGTTTTAGGGTTAGTTATTGTTAGATGTTGATTCATATAAGTATGAGTGTTATTTCCCCTTTGTTTGTGTGTTATTAAGTGTGAGAAACCCCAATATTTTAACGGTTCACCGAACATGAATTATGGGCCAAGGGCGGACATTTCGGTGCGCCGAAAGGTTGCCGAGCATAAATATCCCGCCGAGATGGTCGCCGAGCTTGAATACCCCACCGAGATGGCCATCGAGCTTGAACACCCCACCTAATTGGTTTCGGTGCGCTGAGTAGACTTCGGTGTGCCGAAGTGTGCGCCGATGTGGTCACCGAGATTGAACCCCATGGTTTTGTCGCCGAATCTCAGAGAGATTCACCGAAGAGGTCGCTGAGGCAGGTTTAGGTTCGCCAAAGTGGTCGCCAAATACCTCACCGAACCTGTTTGCTTGACCTTATGTTTTGGTGTTTGCTAATTAACACATATAGCATGAACTAAGATTGGAATTCATAATAATGCACTCTAATATGACTGATAGTGTGATTCACACCTTGTAATTGGTTTGAATGGAATTGAGTATGATGACACATGGAATGTGTATGGCATGTGCTAGTTAGTTAAGCATCATATATCTTCCAAGTAATTCGGAAATTATGTGATCTTATCAAGTACGATGTTACGAGAATTTCAAGGCAATGGTTATTATACCTACCTCCCCATTGATTATGGGTGTTGATAATTGTGAATGATGAATTGAGACAAATACTGTACATCCATATTAATGCAGCTAAGGCATCTCATATGAATACATAGATTAATTTGTGTGACTTCCCTTTATTGTTATACTATTCTTGTTACTTAGCATTAATTCATATTGTTTGTAAATTGAATGATCTATGTTGCTTGCTAGTGGTTAGTACGTCTTGTACACAAGATTGAATGTTTAGCTAATGTGCACTCATCCACATGCACAGCATCAACTCTCGACCATGGATTTGGTCTATGAGTAACACCCAGTTCCAGAGTACATAGTTTGGGGACTCCAGATTATTACATGAGAGTATTATGATCTGGAAATCATAATAAGTGAGGAGACTGGCAAGG
>JAUPMG010194878.1:0-10119 GCA_031762675.1 Pachysandra terminalis
CTATCTATACTCTGCTTTTATGAATTAAATTGAGTTGTCTCATGCCTTGTGTGATGCGAATCCGCGGTCCAGTTATGGATCCCGAAGGTCGCGCCTTGAAATGCATGCCCTTTCCATATGGGAAGTCGAGCCGGATTTGGGGCGTGACAAGTGTTGCGCGAACGATATCTGCTCTGTCTGAAAAGGTGATTCACTAAATGTTGACATGTTGTGTGTTAACCATTCCCTGAGATTTTCCATTTCCTAGTCGTATGTGTTGACAAGCCTGAATTCTTGGGTAGATGCTAATTCATCCCAAGATATAAATGAGAGAAGATATAAATGCAGAGACCACTATTATCTCTCATCACTTGATATTCAAAATGAGAGAAGATATAAATGCAGAGACCACTATTATTATGAGAATCACTTGGACATTGATGGATCTTACACATTTAAGCTTCTCCTTCATGTTCAATATGTACATAATTGCATCATTATGTAATTAACAATTTCTGAACTATCTATGTTCAATTCCAATGAATATCACAATTATATAACTGAAATCTTTCTTTTATATGCCAATTGTGGAATTTGCAAAAAAGTGATTCAAGAAGAGATCTTAATCTGAAGCAGCAGCAATGCTTACCACAACTATTGATATCCAGTACTACAGCTTCCTTTTCCTCCTTTGGATCCTCTCTTCCATCCCTTTTGTAAAAATTCATTCTATGCCAACATCTTTGCTCTGCACCCAAACCATTAGTATATTTCAAGGCTTGTAGTCAATGGAGATGAGATGAGATAATTTGGGGTTTTGCACTGTTTATATATCTGCATCTGCTGCATATGAAGTTCATTAAAAATATGTAGTTATTCAAAGAAGTAGAGCTAATAATTCAATTCCAAATCCACCCCACGTCTTCTTAAATCCCCAATCTCCATTTCCATTGTAACATACAACTCTAGAAATGAAAGAAAAAAAAATTGTTATGGTTTTGTTTTCATCTAATGGGTTTGTTGTTCTGAGTTGAGTTGCATTCAATCTGGATCAAGACAATATTAAAGCCCAAACATTCATGATAGAGAAAAAAAAAATGCACTAAATCTAGGTAGCTTCCAAATCCCAAAGCAAATAATTTAAAATCCAAACCTGCTGTTCAACTAAACAAAAAATGACAAAAAAAAAAAAAAAAGATAAGAAAAAAAAAAGTTGTTTTTGAGACTATAATCACAGTCCTTTAGGTAAAAAAAAGATTTCTTTTTTTTTTTCTTCTCTCCAACAGGGTGGTCGCTCTCTCTCCATTTTGCTTGTGTGGGAAAAATTCATCTAACATTGTTCAATTTAGCTGGTTTCCATTTCATTTGAAAATAAACCTCCATTAATGCCTCCGTTTGTATGTTTATACAAGTAGGATCCACTATGGACACGCGTCGTTTATATGAGAACATATCACACCCCATATCAGGTTCTCATATGAGAGGATCCGACTCTGTTACTGCTAATATATATATATATATATATATATATACGGTTTTGGCTTGATGACATGAATGCATGGACCTTCAAAATAAAGGCAGCGCTGGATAACAACAGTAGGTATTTAGAAAATTACGACTTATATTTTTTTTAAGTAGTGGGTTCTTTACCTTTGTGTGTAGGCATGTCAACAGGTCAGATTTAGACCGAATCGTAAAATATTCGAATCCAATACGATAGTGAAATCCAAATCTGATCCGAGATCCAAAAAATTATAAAATAGATGATTCGAATCCCATTGGAAATTCAAATATCCGAATTTGGCACGACACGACATTCCAGATTGTCCATCACTTGCACCAATTATATAAATACCAACCAATCAAATGGTAAAACCATAATATTTCATTATCTTATACAAAAATCTATAAAAAATAAATAATATATACTAAGACCGAGTGATCGTTGTTTGCTTGTCATAGGGTAAACTCTCGAGATGTCCATCTCGAGACCTGGGATTGATTCCAGCTTCTTCTTCTTTTTTTGGTTTCTCAAAGTACCCTCAGACCTCGCTCAGGACTAATTCTCTGAAGTACGGTCGGGCACCAGCTTTCATTATAACACGGGATAACTGTGGGCTAGGTCCTCTCTATGCAAAGTTGGTCACGAGACGATGTGTCCAGATTATCAAAGAAAACCCCTTATGCACTATTAGATCCGGTAAATCCAATTCAGATTTTAAGAAAGCTAAGATACCATCTGATTATTAAGGCAAATTAATGAGTGGACACAACACAACGGTTAGCTTTTTGACATCACATATAGGGACACATGTACACACATTAATCATGAGACATGAAGGATGGATGATGTTACCAGTAAATGAAAGCCGCCGACCCGAAACCAAGAAACAACTCTTGTATTTTCCGTTAAAATTCATATTATATGGCAATATTTCTTCATTTCACTTCCCCCACATGTCTCAGGCTCTTTCAAGTGCTTCAATGCTCCCACCCTAGTCCCTATGGCTACTACAATACAAAAGCAAATAAAATCGATGGTTACACTTTTTTTTATTTATTTTTTTGTTACGATAAAAATCAATGGTTAGACATTGCAAATTCATAATGGAAAAGTCATAAACAAAAGTTATTTAAGACTGCGTTTCGGCCGGCCAACTTATATAAGTGCTTATTTCAGCCTATAACTTATTAAAGTATTTTCTAAATTTAAAAGTGTGTTCCGTAATACCTAATGGGTAGTGCTGACCTATAAGCAATAGAGTAAGGTTACCCATAAGGAGAAGTTGTCGAGATCAGCTTCTCTTATCATTTATGTGGAAAGTTATTTCATATTACCTATATTACTCTTAAACTTTTATAAGCACTTAAATAAATGTTTTTCTTTAAATTTTAATAATATTTTCATTATACCTATTTTATGCCTAAACTTTCATAAACACTTAAATAAATATATTTACCAAACACTATTTTTTTTTTCATGTAAGTAGCTTATTGTTGTTATAGATAAATGTTCCCATTGAGTCACTTATCCAAAAGCAGAAACTGGGTCAGGTCAATGCAACCTAAAGGTCTTAAGGGGAGGTCTTTGAGGAAATCAAAAGGAAATAAAACCACTAGGTACGTTACCATTGTGCCATTGTTTCTTATAAGGCAGTGTGCTCATCTAATGATTTTTGGTTTTAAATCCCTAATGATTCATTTATCGCCTCATCTTATTCAACTCTGTCGCAAATATAGCCCGAGTGCCATGTTTATATAATGCTCATGATGTTTTGTCACCTTCCTTTGCAGGTCGGTGCTCATCTTAAACGGCAATGGCGCAGACGTTGCCAAGCATTGTATTTCCAGTGTCCTTGCCAAAGGTATTTTATTTATTTATTTAAAATTCATCTCACAATGATCTTGGTGATCAAGCAGGCTAATTAAACCTTATTTTACACGTGACGCTTTCTTAAAAGTGCATGTATACGCTTTTGGGTATGATCGCACACACTGAATCATTCAATAAAACTGTAACGACTGTACATCCCTCTTTCACGTGCCAGCTGTCAATAACTGCGTACGGTGAGTAAACCGTTTGGTGAAAATGTGATATTTGAACCGGCTCAAAGATATCTGATCGTCCGTATCACCAAAAAAGAAAAAACTTCTTGGAGAAGCAACCTTTTCGAATTCCAGCTTGTGAGGAGACACCACGTGTTCCGAACTCAAACAAACACAAGCAATCTTCATTTTTGAAATTTTCAAAAGGACAAGACTTATGTTTCCACGACACACTGTCTTGTAAGCACTCGAAGGAAAGATGATTTCACTCTTCCTTCGAAGGACCTTGTTTTACTCGACGGACATATTTAGGGGCATGCTACCCCTAATAGTCTCCTCAAATAATTAAGGTTTTAAATAAAGCCTCGAAGTCACATCTATTTATTCTCTAGAACAAACTTCAAGTGATTTTTATTACACGCATTTACATTTTAAAGGTGTTCCACTTAAGGAAAGAAACTCGAGGGAACTACATGTACCTTCTAACTCAGAAGTCATTCTTGGATCACATCCATAGACTTCGAAGGACCATTTATTATGTTTTGTCTTAAAGGGATCGCGAAGCAGGTATATTTTCTCCTGCTAAAGCGGATTCAAAGTCGAACTCCAGGCTAACCACCTTCAGATGGTGAATTCGAAGGAGGTATGTTCCCTCCTACTAAAAATGAACTCGAATGAGGTATATTTCTTCCTCCTAACCTGAATTCGAGGCTAACCACTTTTAGATGGTCAATTCGTCAAAGGGCCTGTCACCCTAAAAAAGACTAAGGACTTTGTCTTCCTCGAATGACACAGATTTGGGTTTACCCCATCAAATGCACTCTTTTATACATCCGAATTACAAACCAGGACTCGAAGTCGCTCTTATTCATTCTTATGAATTAACTTCGAGTTATGTATTGGATATATTTAACTTATAGAAGCAAATCCTCAGTGGAAAGAGCTTTAGAAGTCGAAGGCATGCCATCTCCAGAAGTATTTCCTGAAGATAGGTTTCCTATGGACTTTGAGAACGTCCTCTCACTTCACTTTGAAGGAATTCACAAATATATTTACTTCTGATTTCATTCAAATAGAAGGCACTCGAATTGGTTATTGTAGCTATGAACCTTAAAGGATTTCAAGACAAACTCTTCTTTACAGGGACTATTAATCATGAAAACGAGTTCCCTGATGAGACCCTCAACTTCGAGTTCTCTATATGGGCAATTCGAGAATGCATTGATCACTTTGTAAGTATACAGTTGTTGTTGATTTCCTTCAAATGAAGATAGCCGCCAAAGGGAGTTTTCCTTCGAAATATACAAATTCAAAAAGACATTTATAACATTGAATTGTCCCATAAAAAGTTGATTGAGACTGATTCTCAAAATGAAAAAATACGTGGTAAAACCTCACCTACTTATAATATCTGCTTTGTAAAGAGTTTTGCCTTTTTTGAAATGGCGGCAAGAATGGTGGCGTTGCTCTTGAGATTTGTATGAAAGTGACACGCGTTATCCGATCAGTGTTGCTCAAGTTCCAAAATAACTTATCGCAAAGCAGGTTTTTAATGTTTGAAATGATTACTTCTCTTTCTCTGGAAGTAACTTAGTCTGTCTTGAAACAGACTTCTCTTCTTTTTACTGGTTGTAACTAATTCTCATATATTAGTTGTCATTACCTTCTAATATATTTGATCATTTACAAACCTGTCATCACCAATCTCACATTTCATTATTGGTGATAATTGCAAGTCTTTCTATTTATTTGTTTACAGACATATCGTTATCATTGATTTATCTTTTTGGAGTAGGATTTCGATCACTTTCCGAAAGATGGATGAGAGCAAGATACCATGCACGAATACTCATGACCCAGAGTTGCAGGGCCTTAAGCCTCTTGGTTATGCTTCCTTGACCACCTTGACCAATGCACCAGTTCAGCAAAACCACCATTCACTGCAAGTGCAGTGTAGCAACCGATTCTCCAGTGAAGATTCTGAAGTTGTTCAGGAGCCGAGTGGCAATCCATTTCTCCTCGGAAAAGATGGTTTTCCTCCACTTGGTGGCTCGAAATCGGTGAACAAATCAAGAAGTAGCAGAAACCAGTCCTACCATTAGTTGTCTTCTGATTATAACTTTGCAGCCCAGGCTCCATCCCTTTTAGATGAAATTTTTAGACTGTTGATTGCTAATTTTGTGTTCTTGTTATACCTTTTGACATCTAAATTATATTCTTTTTTCTTACAGTATCAGTGGATAGGATTTAACTCCCATGTAATTTAATATTGAATTAGGTTATGTTAGTAATCAATTTTTAACCTCTTGTATAACATAATATATTGGATTTGATTCCATGTAATTTCATATGTTTTATTAATCTTTACAGAACTTTTTTTTTTCGCAAATCTTTATAGAACTTCAGTTTTATCCTTTTGAAATGTTTTGTTATATGTCAACTCTTTTTGGATAATGATCATAGATGTCAATTTTTGACGCGACCTGTCAGCCCGTCAAAACCTGACTATGTTAGTAATCAATTTTTAACCTCTTGTATAACATAATATTTTGGATTTGATTCCATGTAATTTCATATGTTTTATTAATCTTTTCAAAACTTTTTTTTTTCGCAAATCTTTATAGAACTTCAGTTTTATCCTTTTGAAATGTTTTGTTATATGTCACTCTTTTTGGATAATGATCAGAGATGTCAATTTTTGGCGCGACCTATCAGCCCGTCAAAACCTGACTGCAGCACTTTTACGGGTTTGGGTTCAGGTTTTTATAATAAATGGGGGTTAAGAGGGTTAAGGATGGTTGGGTTCAAGTTTACATTTCTCAGCCATTTGGGTTGGTTTGGACCCAACCGAAATCTGATCTATTTAAACGAATCTTTACCTAGCAAAATGGTAAGGTATTGGTGATGCGGGTTTTGTAATGGACCTTATATTAAAAAAGGTCTTTGACAGATAATATAAATGAACTAATACAACCACCTTTTCAGAGAAATGGGTTCAGGGAACCTGTCTGAAGACAGCCTAAATCGTCGCGCAACCGTTTTTGCCCGGAACGTTCCTTCTCAAATATGACTTATGAATAAGACAAAGAGAAGAGACAAGAGAACCTTATTACTTATGACTTATTGAACTATCAGATAAGTCAGTTAGAATGCATATCTCAGAGCAAGTAAACCTTAAGAGTTCGAATGACTCGAAGTCTATAACATGTATTGAGAAATATACTGACTTTCTTCTTTCTCTCTCAATGCTTTTACTCACTGTTGTCTTCTACCTCTTAAATTCTCAGATTTTCAGAGATTCTCAAGATTGCCTTTAATGGAGGATACATTCTACTATTTATAGGGAATTTAGCCTCTTATATTAGGACGAATGTCATTCAGTCAAGTGTCTAGAGAGGAGCTTATAAATATCCTCATGCATTAAAACATATTCTAAATGACACATGTATTTCAACACGCCTAAGTTATTTCCAAAAAGTAGGATGAGTCACTCAAACTTTAACAACTTGCTCTGTGATAGGTTGCTTTACATCTAGAAGAACACGGATTGAATGACACGTGTTTGCATGCATAAAAATATAAAAGCAACGTTTCCATTCTTGTCGACATTCCAGATAAGACAAAACCCCCCTTCAGATAAGTCTTACAGTAGAGATTATAAGTAGTTGAGGTTTTATCACATGCTCTCTATTCCAAGGAATCTATCTCAATCAACCTTAAAGTAAATGAGTCACTTAAATGTCATAAATACCTTTCTGGACTACTTATATTTCGAGGGAACTCCCTTTGGTGGCTATTTTCCTTTGAATGAAGCCAAAATAACTCTATATTTACAATGTGACTAGTATATTTTCGAGTTACCTATGTAGGGAACTCAAAGTTGAGTTTCTCAGCAAGGAACTCGTTTTCATGACCAATAGTCCTTCTAAAGAATAGTTTACCTTGGAATCCTTTAAGGTTTATAGCTATAGTAACCAATCCGAGTGCGCTCAACTTTAATGAAATCAAAAGTAAAGATGTTCCCTTGTGAGCTCCTTTGAAGTAAAGTGAGAGGAAGTTTCTCAAAGTACATATGAAACTATCTTCAGGAACTACTTTTGGATATGGTGTGAATTTGACTTTTGAAGCTCTTTCCCATAGGGATTTGCTTTAGAAGTCAAGGTATTTTATCCAATATATTATTCAAAGTCAATTCCTAAAGATGAATAAGAGTGACTTCGAACTATACTTTGTAATTTAAATGTATTTAAGAGTGCATTCGAGGGTGGTAACCCATATCTTTGTCCTTCAAAGGGGAAAAAATCTTTAGTCTTTTTTAGGATGACTAACCTTTGACGATTTGACCATCTCGAAGTGGTTAGCCTTCGAGTTCAATTTAATAGGAGGAAATATACCTCATTTGAGTTCACCATATGGAAGTGGTTTGCTTTCTAATTCACCATCTGGAGGTGGTCGGCCTTCGAGTTCACCATCTGGAGGTGGTTGGCCTTCGAATTCACCATCTGGATGTGGTTAGCCTTTGAATTCACCTTAGTAGGAGGAATCATACCTGCTTCGTGGTCCTTTTAAGGCAAAAATATAATAAATGGTCTTTTGAAGTCTATGTACATGATCCGAGGGCGACTTCTGAGTTAGAAGGCATAAAAAGTGCCCTTGAAGATCTCTCTTCAAGGGAATTACCTTTGAAACATGAAATAAGGAAATAATATCATTCGAAGTCTCTTCTTGGGAATGAATAGATGTGACTTCGAGGTTTTATTTGAAGTTTCATATATTTGAGGAGTCCATTAGGGGTAGGGGTAGTATACCCCTGTATCTGTCATTCGAGAGGGATAATGTCCTTTAGAAGGAATGGAGAAATCCCTATTCCTTCGGTCATTACGAGGGCAGTAACTTGCTCCATAAGGAATGCAAGTCCTTATTCCTCTGATCACTCTGAGGGCGGTTAGCCTGTGTTTGTTAGGTTTTGGACACGTGACGTTTCCCTATAAGTTGCTATTCAAAAAATGCTGCTTCCCCAAGAAGCTTTCCTTTTTGGTGATAAGTACAATCAGATATCTCTAAGCCGTTTCAAATATTACCTTTTTACCAAACGGTCTAATCAACGTGCCGCAGTTGTTGACAGCTGGCATGTGAAAAGCGGTTGTATAGCAGGTAACAACTTCATTGAATGATTCAGTGTATGCGGTTATACCCAGTAAATGCATACGAGCGCTCTAAATAACGCCACGTGTTTAGGTGGATTAATTAGACCGCCTGATCACCAATAGCCCCCCGATCTCTGTTTTCCTACACAAGAGAGGAAAGCATGATATCGTACCTTGAGAATGGCGGGCATTAAATACACGTCATTCGAGGTAGTTTTAAATGCGGACTATTATGCGTTGTAGACGTGATGATTGTCTCTTGGGATTATACGAACCGCCAAAAGTGTCTTTTGAATTTCTGCAAATAAAATCTTTATTCTTCTTTAAATAAGAGTTCCTTTGAAGAAGAAAGCTTCCTGCAACTTCAGTTTTTTTGAGCTTTATGAGTTCTTTCTCTTCTTCCTTCCTTCTTTCTTTTAGTAACCATTACAATGGCTCCCAAGAAGATTACCGCAGGCAGGAAAGTAGACACCAAGCTGGTGGTGTCTACTGACCCTTTCTAGGAGGGAGTCAAGCACCGTCAGGCGTCTGATGATGTTTCGAGCAGAGAGGGTTTCCTCTGCCCTTACACAGAAAGTGATTGGATGGAGGTTGGGTTCCCTCGTCTAAGAACATCGCTTGTATTCCGCTGTGAGGGGGAGATTACCCTCTGTCTGAGATCGGATTCCGGTCCCACTTCAACCTTCCTCCTGACTGGCCGGAGTGGATGGCTCACATCATGGAGAATGATGACTACTAGAGACTTCTGGACGCTGCTGGAGTGCTAGAGGCGATCTCGGTCTCTATAAGAGATTTCCACAGGGACTATGAAGCTTTGAAGCAGCTCGTTCTCCGGTCATATTCGGAGAACAATGTCTTTGTGACTGCCTTCGGGGAGATCACATTGACTATGGAGGACGTTGCTATCCTCCGTTACCTCCCAATAATAAGGGTTGTGAGTCTGAGGGCCATTGCTCTGAATGATGCTGAAGAGCTCACCGTAAACATGTTGAAGGCATGCATGAAGAAGTCCCTGAAGAAGTCAAACTTCAAAGGGAGAGGCGAGGGCTAGATTTTGAAGTACACCTTCGGGGGCTAGGTGAGGTACGTCTGAAAAGAGGAGGAAACCCCGAAGGCAAGCAGCGTCTCCATTAAGAGATGCTGGGGTGAAGGCTTGGACAACACAGTCCATGTGGATGCCATCATTGCTTTTTGGTTGGAGAGGTTCATCCTGGAGGGATACTGCAACGACCCGGACCGAGAATTCCCCATTTCATAGGTTTTCCAGTCTAAGCGTCACCTTCACCTCGTATTTCTACGAGAGTGGTAACACAAATGTCATCATAAGCGGAAGTCCTGAGCGGTTCTAGTAAGATATAAGTAACTAATACGCCTAGAATAAAAATTCTAGCATTCTAAGTATCAAAGACTAATTCTAGACTAATCTTACGTACGTCAAGCAGAGTGC
>JAUPMG010194889.1:0-10119 GCA_031762675.1 Pachysandra terminalis
CTAAAATCCGATAACTGAAGCAGCTTATGGGTGGAAGAGCACTGAAAAAGTGCTATCTTACCAGCTCAACTTCCATGCGTGAAAATCATGTCACACCTGCATCCATAATTCCATATCATGGTGTGTCCTACCCATGCTCCAAAGCAATAACCATATGGAATTGGATTCTTTCCATCATTCTAGTTTCCCTATTTTATCACTTCCACTTGGGACTGTAATGGGATGGTCAGATTTGATGAGCTCCCCACAACCAATCCACCTATATAGAGTCTTGCATCCTCAATTCATTAGCTCCAACTAATAACTCTCAACAAAAATGAAGTTATACTCCTACTTTTAATTAACTTATTGCAAGCCAGCTAAGCAAGCTACATTGACAATTTTTGGATATGGCATGTAGGAAGAGACATCAAAGCCTAAAGCATAACTAGTTTAATTGTCCCATAAAATACAGGCAACATTGATAAAACTACTTTCTAAATGAGAATTATTAATGAGTCCTTAAGCATCACTACCTACATTAGCATCTTTCAAATTTTACCAATGGGAGCAAATCCTCTACAGCACGTTGTCACGGCCTTGGTACTCCAAGAAATCCGTGCGACACTTGTGCACACAAGCTCTTTGTGTGACAAGTCAGCCTAACTCCTGAACTCTTACAAAACCTTAGAGTAGAAAAGAATATGAGAGAGAATAAGAAGAAAGCCTTGTATTACACTAAAACTTGATTGCTTTACAACTTCTGAGGTGCCTCACAAATGAGGGGTCCTCCACCTTTTTATAGGCCTTTGAGTTACAATTGATGGCTTGGATTAGAATAAGTGTCACAAATCTAATGGCTAAGAATGGTTATAGATCTTTCTCTAGAACCTTCCACAAGTTTCTCTCCTCTACACCCCTCCTTGGGAGTCTTTTAGAAAAATTTTACATAATTCCTCCTTTTCCATCTATAAGAGACTTCTAGAAACCTTCTAGAATCACCTAGGATTAGTCTAGCAACTCTTATATAAAAAAACTCCCGTAGATCATAACTTAGGTATATCAACTCCAATGTATCTACATATGATTGAAGTTAGGTAAGGAAATTTTAGGGCGTAACTAGGAAGTCCGTAACACTTAGCAGATTAAACATGAAAGCGCCCGACAGCCTATCAATTTGCTAAAGGTTGGAAGGAGAAAGCTGATATGGCATGAGTGTACCTTGAAAAGGCCGCCAAGTGCATGAAGAAGTAGGCATATCAGAAAAGAGCCCGACAGCCTATCAATTTGCAAAAGGTTGGCAGGAGAAAGCTAATATGGCACGAGTGTACCTTGACAAGGCCGCCAAGCGCATGAAAAAGTGGGCTGATCAGAAAAGGCGACATGTTGAGTATTGGGTTGGCGACCTATTACTAGTGAAGCTCCTACCTCAAAAATTTAAGTCACTAAGGAAGGTGCATAAAGGGTTGGTGCAGAAGTATGAGGGTCTATTCCCTATCACAAAAATGGTGGGCAAAGTGTCCTACCAAGTGCAACTACCCTCTAGACTAAAGATTCATCTGGTCTTCCGTGCAAGCTATTGAAGCCGTACCATGGAGACACAGAAGATCCAAACAGAAGCATCTTGAAACGAGCTCGAACAGCCATGGTCACTTCTTTTGACAAGGAGGTGGATTGCATTCTTTCCGATCAAGTTGTTCGACGTCGTGGGGTTCCTCCCTGCACGGGGTACTTAGTGAAATGGAGGGGTTTAACCGATAGCGAAGATAGCTGGGAAAATGCCGAGATGTTGTGGCAGTTTGAGGAACAAGTCAGAAGGTTTCAAGATGAAGGCACGACGAGGACATCGCCAACTTAGGTGGGGGAGAATGTTACGTACTGCCTAGTTAAACCCTAAAATTCCCTCACCTAACTTGTATCATATATAGATACATAGGAGTTGATATACCCAAGTTATGATCTATGGGATTTTTTATACATAAGAGTTGCTAGACTAATCCTAGGATATTCTAGAAGGTTTCTAGAAGGCTCTTGTAGATGGGGAAGGAGGAATTATGTAGAACTTTTCTATAAGACTCCCGAGGAAGGGTGTAGAAGGGAAAAACTTGTGGAAGCTTATAGAGAAAGATCTCGAACCATCCTTAACCATTAGATTTGTCACACTTGTTCTAATCTAAGACATCCATTATAACTCAAAGGCCTATAAAAGGAGGAGGGCCCCTCATTTGTAAGGCATCGCAGAAGTTGTAAAGCAATCAAGTTCTAGTGTAATACAAGGCACTTTTCTTATTCTCTCTCATATTCTCTTCTACTCTAAAGCTTCCTAAGAGTTCGGGAGTTAGGTTGGTTTGTCACACAGAGCACTTGTGCACAAGCGCCACACGGATAGCTTGGAAAATACCAAAGCCGTGACAACATGCTCTCTGTAGCACCGTATAGCACTTTCTCCACCAAGGATAAAGTGAGACGTTGCTACATTTGCTCTCTTCCTCACATGTACATTAACTTGTTTTACGGTCTCTCTCTCTCTTTTAGGTTTTCCTTTTTTGTTTTCTATCAAACAAAATAATCTCTCTCTCTCTCTCTCTCTCTCTCTCTCTCTCTCTCTCCGGTCATCTGTCTCTCTCTCTCTCTCTCTCTCTCTCAGTCATCTTGTTTTAGTCATGTGTCGGACTAATTTTCAACACCAATCGTCAGTGATGCAGAAGACTAAAACGCGACGGGAAAACTATGAAAAAATTACCTTAACCAAGGTTAAGGTCCCTTGTGAGCATAGGAGCAAATGTAGCGACGTGGTACATTCTCTTTGGTAGAGAGTGCTACACGATGCTACATAGAGCACATGCTGCAGAGGATCTGCTCCCATAGTTAGCAATCTACCAATGGTATTAGATTGATCATACTTGTAAAGAGGAATATAGCTGTATAAACCTACTTTCTAAATGTGACTTATTTAGAGAGCTATGTGTTCCAATCTGAGTTGCATTTCACAAATTGAGCTTTCCTAGACTAATTGTAAATTTGTAAAGAGGTAATATAGCTGTATAAACCTACTTTCTAAATGTGACTTATTTGGAGAGCTATGTGTTCTAATCTGAGTTGACATTTCAACAAATTGAGTTTTCCTAAACTTAAGCGACTTCTTAGAAGCAACAAGGGATAGGGTGGACGAAAAAGAGGATCATCTAGCTAAACTTAAAACTCAATCAACAGCTCGACCTATAAGTGCCTTTTTTAAATTTCATAGCATAGCCTCATTGACCACCAAAAATTTATAAGCAAAATAAAAATTAATGCGCCTCGTTATGGAGATCGTCCTTTTGAACAATATAAGCCGTATATCCAGATAAACCTCCAAAGCACAAAAGACTGCTAACAGATTATTACATCCAAGAATCAAACTTTTCCAAATTCAAATGCCTCCTAGATGAAGCTAACAAAAACAACATCATGATTCATGACTACTTCAAACACTTGGAAAACAAGTTTTCAACCGATTCAAAAGAAACAAAACTAAGGTTTAGTGTTAATCCAAGAAGGGAAAAAAAAAAAAAGAGTATCAACAGATTCATAAACAATATAAAATACAATTAAGGTTTCGTACACCAAAACCCTCGTCAAACTCATAAATCCAGACAACTAACGGCCTTCTCGGTTCAATCCAAAATGGATCCACATGTTACAATCCAGACCAATCCCAAAGTAAAAGCAACTACAAACAGACTAATAATCAATCAAGAATATATAGAATAAAAAGAAGAATAAACAAATTTCACCATGGTTGAATCAAACCAAGTCGAAAAAACAACAGGATAAATTAGGGTTTCACTGAAAAATAAATGAAAAGAACTAACCTTCCAATCACAGAGAAACTGTAGCTTCTGTTTGTTTTCTCGACTGATTGAAGTTTCAAATTATCGAACAAAGGGAAGTTCCTAAACGGAGAGCGAAAAGGCATTCTCCGCTTCGCAGCACGAGAGAGATGATAAAATAGTCTGTAATCTTCATTTTTTATTATTTCATTTTTATAAGATAGAGGATGACATTTGACTCGGTTTTTTGGTTATTAATGAGGGTAGCGTAGTCTTTTAAAGCCAAATGGATAAAATGATTAGGATATGAACCACATTACTATTTTGCGCGTCCCGAAACTCACCGGCGGTACTTCGGTTGGCAGCTCGGCTTTTACTTTCAACTTTACTTCTGCGTCTTTAGTTTGGTGAAATAATATTGAATGAAATAACAAACCGGATCACGTACAACTATCTATTTATAGTTTGGTGAATTAATATTTAGGCTGCATTTTGCCCAACTTCTGCTTATGGATAAGCACTGATTGGATAGGTTGCTCAATATGAATATAGAGCACTTATCCACATCAACAATAAATTGCTTATTTGAAAAAAATAGCATTTGTTAAATACATTTATTTAAGTGTTTATGAAAGTTTATAAATAATATTTTATTTTAAGTGATTATAAAAGTTTAGGGGTAAAATAGGTATTTTAAAAATATTATTAAAGTTGTGCTTAACGCATAAGAGCTTGGGAGTACTATCAAAAAAATAAAAAAATAAGAGCTTGGGAGAAGCTGCTCTCAACAGCTTCTCCTTATGGATAGCCTTCCTCTACTGCTTGTGGGTGAGCACTTACCCATAAGCACTACCAAACAAATATTTAATTTTAAAAAGTGCTTTTATAAGCTATGAGCTGTATTTATAGAAGTCGGGCCAAATGCAACCTTAATGAAATAACAAACCGAATCACGTACCTTTATACAGTAATTCGATCTGTAGCAAAAGAACTTTATTAAATCAAATGTCGTCACATGTTGATATATGTGATTACTAGAACTGTGTATGTATATCCATACTCAATAAATCAATATCTATTGTATAAAACCTTAGAAATAAACCAGAACTTGAAGAAGAATAGGAGATTAAAATAGATAGAAATTTGTTATGGGCATGGGCATGGAAATCAAATTACTATCTATACAGATAAGTTCTTAAAAAAATAAATAAATAATTTGTGTTGTATTGTGGATAATATATTTTCTCCGTTTATTTTGAGAATTTTAAGTGAGAAAAATAATCTCTTTAACCAGATACTTGACCTAGAAGGAATGAAAGATGCTTTGTATTTCTTTAAAGATCTTGGATTTTATTACATGAAAAGGTTATCTTTACTTTTGAAATGAGATTCGCATCTCAGCTCTCTGAGAAAATATACACCCTATTACGAGGGCATATTGTTTTATATGATGACAATGCAGCAGTTGTCATTGATCAAGGAGACAATCCAAAAGGAACTCAAGTTTTTGGTGTGATCACCCAGTAATTGAGATATGAATACACTAGTTTGCAGAAAAAAAAAAAAAAAAAACGTTTTACGTCAAGTCAAAGCTATAAAAAGGTTTTATAGGTCCATTGAGTGCCTTGTGGCTATGTCATAATAGATCCGAACACTTGCCTCGAATCGACTTCTCTCACTTTTGGCATAGCGGTCCCCAATGAGAGGCCCGCATGATGGGCTATTAGCTCAATGATAAAGCGTGCCTCTGATAATTGCGTCGTTGTGCATGGACTATACATGCCACACATATAGCTGATTTTATATTTTAGTAAAGACGTGAAGAACAACTAGATGCATTGCGTGCATACGCGTACACTCTAGCCGATGTTCTTCCTCCCCTATTACATATCCTCCTTTTGCCATTTTTATGAATCGATGATAATAAACAGCTCACAACAACCAAACAAGCATTAATTGAAAATAATTTCAATGTCATTTTCATAAGCTAATATTGCACATTATAAAAGAGGGACTGTCCAAGTCATTAAATCTTCTTCTTCCTTACAGTTATTGTGACTTTATAAACAAACCACCACAATTAAACAAGTATTAATTAGAAGAAAAAGAAATAAAACAAAAAATTTCGGACAAAAATAGCCTCACAGCCTTACGTTCCTCTTAACCAGCACACACACACACACCTAACAAGCAGCAAACGCAAGCAAATGGCTTCATCATCCAAGGGCGTTCTAGTTACAGTACCAGTGCTTGTGCTGGCCGCAGCAGCAGCTGCCATCTTCCTCTTCTTCCTCGTTTCTTCTCTCTCTTACTGCTCATGCCCCACCACCACCACTACCACCACCACCTCCGACGACCGAGGTTTCCGACGATCCACGAATCGTATCTCTCCAACACCAGAAGACATAGCTTGGGTGAAGCATCAGATCCAACAGAACAGAATACGAATGCAACCGAACATACTCCGCAAGGGCATCAACCCTCGCACTCGCGCTGAACAGCTCCAAGATCTGATTCAGTAACCTCTCTCTCTCTCTCTCTCTCTCTCTATTCCTCCCTTTGATGCAGATTCTAGGGCATCAATTCCAAGCTATCTGTTTTTAAATCTCTGAACAATCCTGTTAATTTCACAGATTCAAGGGAATTTCTCACTACGAAGGAGAAGAATCGAACAACCACACAACCCTACCTTGTCCCGGCGAGTTACTCGTCGAGGAACATCACAGCAGCTACGGCGAGCCCTGGGCCGGAGGCCGCGACGTCTTCGAGTTCCTCGCCGGATCTGCACGACTCAGCCCGGACTCGCGCGTTCTCGAGATCGGATGCGGCACGCTTCGTGTCGGACTGCATTTTATCCGATATCTGAATCCAGAGCATTTCCATTGCCTAGAACGGGACGAACTTTCTCTAATGGCGGCATTTAGGTACGAGCTTCCTTCTCAAGGTCTCTTGTATAAGCGCCCTTTGATTGTTAGAGGCGAAGATATGGATTTCAGTGGGTTTGGATCAGAAATTCTCTATGATTTGATCTATGCTAGTGCTGTTTTTCTTCATATGCCGGATAAGCTTGTTTGGTTAGGGTTAGAGAGGTTGGTAGGTAGGTTGAAACCTTACCAAGGACGGATCTTTGTATCGCATAATATAAAGTTCTGTTCTAGGTTGGGGGGAGATGAGTGTACAAAGCAACTCAGGAATCTAGGGCTTGAATATGTTGGTAAACAAACACATGATAGCTTGTTATTCAATCACTATGAAATTTGGTTCGAGTTCAGATGGTCTAAGGGTTAGGAATATGTGAATTTTATCAGTTGTAGACCGAGTTCACTGTGATTCAGAAGCAATCAAGGAAGCTGAAAGTAGCCATTGCATACTTCTTTTGTCGCCTTGTTCTGTTGTCAACATTTGTATATGGAAGGATAGAGGATTGATCTGACTGATGATCTGATATCTCAATGGATTTTTGATACCGTGGGGAAAGGCAATCTGACATGTATTTATTTGGGATTTCCATTTGTAACTACAATTCGAGCTTGTCAAGATTGAATACCAATTTGGGAGAGCTCTATATTTTTTTCTTGAGTTTCAAAATGGAACTAGTTGCAGTAATTAATTTTTTAATTTTTTTTATTTAGTTATGTTTTTCAGTATCTTGTATTTATTATTTATCACTGGAATGGTAGATGCTTAAACAGACAATCGAATCTCACAAAATGGAGGAAAATTGATTTAAACTGTTGAATGGTGCCCATCTTTATATATTTGTTTTTGTTCTTCTGATTGATGTAGCATTGTGACCTCTCTTCTAAGATCTTAACAAAGACTACACTGTGAGAGCACATGCACTTGTAATTGATTTGTTTCATATTGTTGATCGGGATCAAGCAATAATAATAAACACAGTAAAACAAAGATCAAAACAATGCACACAGATATACGTGGTTCGGCAAAGCTTGCATCCACGGGAGAGAAGAAGCTTCCACTATGTCAAAAATGAATTAGGGTTACAACTTATACTCCTACCCGATATATATAGGGCAAGTCCCCAATATAATTTGCTCCGCCCCATGGGGCCCCTCAGTTCCCCTCTTCCTTGGATATAGACACTAGTGAATATGAGCCACCCATTATTTCTAAAACATATCCACTGTTGTTTCATTCTTTGTCTGGTTAAGGTGGTCATGGTTTATCTTCAACTACTTGGGATTAGTTCATGTTGATGACATGCCTTCGACTTTCTATTAGTTTGGTGCTTATTGGTTAGGCTTTAGATTTCGTAGTTCTTACTGCTTAACGTAGCGAGTCAGTAATAGAGACACTTGGGCTGACGAGCGAATGCCCGGCAATTGGCCTTAAAACCTCTGAGCAGAAGTGGGGTGGGGGCAGAACCAATAAGACACTCCTTGTGGGAAAAATATGACTCTGCACATTCCTCAGATCTCTTAGAATTTTGCTATAAGAGAGCAATCTGTAAACTTTTTGGTGGTAGATGACTGAAGGCCAAAAGAAAAAAAGACTCATAACATTCTATATTTTTCTACTAATGTTCCATACTTTTTATTATCTATTGCCTATATAAAAAATGAAAACGGTATAATAGTAACTGCTTGGTTTTTCCCGTTTGATCAATGTGGAGATTTCATCCAACTTTTATATGACAACATTGTCCTTTAAATTGCTTCAATTTATTGCTACCTGCCTTCTGTTGATTCTTTTTGTAACTCAGCTCGATGATGCCTTCAAGACTTAGCTCTACGTGCCATAAAATGCAAGACAATCTTGATTTTGAGGCTTCTATGTTAAAAGGGAGAGAAGATCATGTTTGCTGGTCATGATTAGGTCTTATTTTTATATGTATATATATATAAATCTTAGGTTTATACGTTTACTTGAGTCTTGGTTTACTTATTCCTGATTTCTTGGGATGTTTTTTTCATGGTATATTTTTATAAGAGGGGGTGGGGTTGTTCCATTTGTTGTGATATAATGCACTTGGCTTTCTTGGAGACATTTGGTATCATGATAATTGAGGTGGAGGGACATGCCTCAACAATTTGACATTGGGTTCTGAAATTAAGCAATGTTCTTGGAGGCTTCTTCATCTGGTGTGCTTGGCGAAGACCTTGACCAATGCATTGGCATCTCGTTTAATCATGTGCCAAGATCATTGTTGGTAGACTGGCCAAGAGTGGTGCTTGAAGAAATGAGTTGTTCCTTGGTGATACCGTCAAAGGAGGTGTTACAGGGGGGTTAGCAGATTAGATGCGTTTTTATGTGTTGCTGTTCCTTGTGCTGATTTTCCTTGCTTTACTGTTTGGTTCCTTTTTTTGTACTTTGCTTTTTGTGTGACTCAGTTTGAAAAACCTCATTTTTATTTTTATTTTCTTTCTTTCTTTCTTTTTTATTTCCCTGAAGTTGCATCATTTGGTTTCCTCCTCTCACTCCCTTCTTTTCTTTTCTTTTCTTTCTAGTTTTTCCTCCTCTCCCCTTCAAGTTGCATTCATTTGGTGGTGCTTGTGGTTTAGTTTGATTAGTAAGAGTATCTGAATTCTTGTGTGTTACATAAAAGCAATTTCTTTCTTTTCTTCTGCAGTTCTACCCTTCCTGTTTATTTGTTTGTGAAGATGATAAGGAGAGCTTTCTATTGTACTATGCTGTTGATACTCCATCTGTTATCTCTCTCTCTCTCAATAATGCAAATTTAATAAAAAATAATGTGGAGGTAAAACTTTTGTTTTTTTTACTTGTCTGTTTCAGTAGGAGTTTTGTTCTTGAAGATAACATGGGTAAAATAGATATTTTAAAAGTTTTAAAGGGGTATATAAGACCATAAGACATATTACATTAAAACCTCAAACTGATTCCTGCAAAAGCGATTTCAGAAACAGGAAATGATAGCTTCAAAAAAATCAACGTTTGGACGAAGCAATTCTTGTAGAATCTTTTTCACTTGTGTTTATCAAATACTTATTTATTTATTTGAAGTGCTTTTGGGTTCAGGAATTACTTCTAGGACCAGAAGAAGCAATGCTAAACACGCCCTAATACAAATATATTATACTTTTACCAATCAATAGAAAAAAAATGAAAAAAGAAACAAAATGATAAGAGCTATAATTCTGTTGTAAACATAGTTTAAAATTTCGTCAATTTCAAGAATTTTGGAGGCACAAACAAACTCGAAATATCTGAAATTTTGGATATTTCGGTGAAAAATAATTTTTTGATTAAAATAATTGAACGAAACAAAGGGCTGAAATTTTGCAAAATTTCGGCATATTTCGCATAAATAAATTTACTTTTTTTTATTTAAGGTATTTTAACATGTACT
>JAUPMG010194900.1:0-10118 GCA_031762675.1 Pachysandra terminalis
CAACCACCACCATCACCACCACCCCACCACACCCACCACCAGCCCACCACCCACCACCGCCACCCCAGTACAACCACCACCATCCCAACACCCCACCACCGCCACCCAACCACAACCACCACCACCATCATCATCACCACTGCCCCACCACGCCACCATCACCACCACCCCACAATCACCCCACCACCATCATCACCACCACCCCACCATCTCCGCCACCATCACCACCACCACCACCTGCACCACCACCACCTTTGAAAGGATATAGGTGTGCAAAACTCATTCTAGTAAATGTTATAACCAAACATCTATTTACGTTGGAACACATTTTGTAACATGCTAATCAAACACAATCGAGAAACCTTCAAAATGAGTTCCTTGAATGAGTTCCAGAATGAGTTCCTGATCCAAAATGGGAGCCAAACGACACCTAAATAAATTCATGGAATACCCACTTCAACGTATGTAGCTGTTGTACACATTTATAATCCATTCTATTGATTATACCATCAAAATAATTTTTTCTTTCTTCATCTCTGTTTACACAAGGCCCTCTATGTTTCAAAGCAGGAACTGCAACAATGGTTACAAAACTTACTCCTATAATTGTAACGGCAGCAGCCATAATCTCATGGCGTTTTTACACATCTCGTATAGTTTCATTTCCTTCCTAGATCTTTGGGAGTTAAGCTCTGGCTATCACATGCATGATTTTTGAGTGCTAACTACTAAGTAGTAGTCATTTCTATCATGTGAGTCATATGACCAAAAACAACAATACTAAAAACAAGAATGGGACCCCACAAAATAGCTAAGAAATTTTTTAGATCAAAGTAGGGAACTAAACGGGATGTGCCGCCCGTGGGCTGGCCCGGGCACAGCACGGTTGGAACGGGCCTAGGCACGACATGGCCCGCCTCCTGGCATGTTTAGCACGGCACGGCTCATAAGCCGTGTCCGTGCTGGGCCTTAGTTTGGAGCCAAGATGTTGAAAGTAGATGTTTTGGCCAGAATCTGACCAAAACTAGGCCTTTTTCCACAATAATGACTAGTTTTGGCCTGTTTTTTAATTAAAAAAAAAATACTTTGATCAAACTTGTTAAAAGTTAAAAAAAAATAAAAAAATTTAAAGTTACAAAATATATAAGTTTAAACATATAAAAAATTATAAATAATAGAAATTTAAACTTATGAAAGCTTGTAAGAACATAACAAAATTATAAATTAAACAAATAAAAAATTTGACCATTTATAAATATATAAGTGTAAACTTATAAAAAATTTAAGTTTAAATTTGCAAAAAAAAAATTGTATAAAAAAATATAAGTTTAAACTTGTAAAAACTTACAAGTTAATTTACAACGTATAAGACATATATACAAATCTAGCTAAGTGAAAACTAATATATACAACTTATGTAAACCTTATATAAACTTATTAAAATTTATAAAAACTTAAACAAAAATATAAATTAAAACTTATAAAAAATAATAAAGAATATAAGTTTAAGATTATAAAACTTTTAAAAGCTTATAAGAAATATAAATTTAAATTTGTAAAAAGATAACTTATAAAAAAATATAAGTTTAAACTTATAATAACTTACAAGTTAATTTATAACTTATATAACTTATATAAAAATATATCTAAGTGAAAAATAATAAATACAACTTATGTAAAACTTATTAAAATTTATAAAAACTTAAACAAAAATATAAATTAAAACTTATAACAAATGATAAAGAACATAAGTTTAAAATTATAAAACTTTAAGCTTATAATTTTAAACTTAATTTGTAATTATTTTTTTTTATTATCGCTCAATGTAATTTTTAGTTGTATTTGTTGGGGTTATAGTTTATAAACAACTGTCATTGATAGATAGGTGAGTGGGTGCCAACCTAGTTGAGATATGCTCATAAACAAATGAGATTTATTTTTTAAGTGCTCATATCATTGTTCACCTGCCTTAGTTAAGTAATATTAGTATTATAAGTCGCAAAAGTTTATAACTTATAAATTTTTTATAAGTGTTATTATATAAACCTTTCATGTTGTATAAGTTTTTATAAGTTTTAAAGTAACTTGTAAGTTTTTACAGGTTTTATAAGTATACTTGTATATTTTTTATAGGTTTAAATTTATATTTTTTATAAGCTTTTACATGTTTTAAAAATTTAAACGCATATTATCTATTATTTTTTATAAGTTTTAATTTATAATTTTTTATAAATTTTAATAAATTTATATAAGTTGTAAATATTATTTTTAGTAAGAAAATTTTTATATAAATTTTATATAAGCATTTTAAGTTTTATAAGTTGTAAATTAACTTATAAATTTTTATAAGTTTATAAATTTTATAATTTTAAATTGTATGTTTTATTTTTTAGTTCTAATAATTTTTTTAACATTTGTATTAGTACTTTTTATAAGTTATTAATATATATATTTTTTAATATTTGAACATTTTCGGCAAGCAGGCAGCCCGGAAAACGGACAGGGTTGTAACAAAACTCTTTCATTTTTCTCAAAAAAAAAAAAAAAAATCCTCATTTCCATCTAATTTTTTAGTCATGCTTTTGACAATAATGGCACGTCGATCCCACTTCCAAATTGCCCTCTTCTGATAGAGGAGGAGCTGCTGAAAGCTTAGCTAAGCCCCAAAACTGACAGCGCTCTACCACTCCTCAGTCGCGTCTGAAATGATGATAACCGCAAGAGGTAGAGGAGTTGCAGCTGCTGCTCACCAAAAGGTTAGCATTCCTCTCTCTTATTTTCTCCTTTCTTCTTCGGTTGATCTTCTAGGAGCAACTACTACTACTATGTTTCATTCTACTAGATCTGTAGAACATGACCTAACTCCTCCTTGTAGTCAAACCCAGTTCTTGAAATTCGTTACTGATCGGTGTAAATCAGGAGCCGTTAGGGTTGATGAAGCTTTGGCTTTCTTCCATTCTATGGTTCGAATGCGACCCATGCCCTCGATTTTTTCTTTTAATCAACTCTTGACTGCGATCTCCAAGATGAAATGGTATCTTCTTGCATTTTCTACATATACAGAGATGGTTTCCTTAGGAATTCAGCCAGATTTGTATACGATGAACGTATTAATCAATTGTTTGTGCCGTTTGTATCGGGTAGACTTGGGGTTCACTGTTCTGGGAAGCATTATAAAACGTGGTTATGATCCCGACGTTTTTACCTTAACTACACTGATTAATGGACTCTGTACAGAGGATAAAATTGCCCAGGCAGTGGAGTTTTTTGACAAAGTAGTGCAGAATGATTTCCCAGTTGATGAAGTCACTTATGGAGCTATGATTAATGGGCTCTGCAAAACTGGAAATACACACAGGGCTCTTGGGTTACTACAGGAGATGGAGAAGCGAAGTTCTATTAAGACTAACGTAGTGATTTTCAACACCGTGATCGATGCTTTTTGTAAGCGTGGACTCTTCAACAAGGCCCTGAATCTCTTCCAGAAGATGATTGATAAAGGCATTATGCCGGATATCATCTGTTACACTTCCTTGATTCATGGTATGTGCAAATTTGGCAGGTGGGAAGAAGCCACGGGTTTGCTTTATGATATGGTAAATCATGGTATCTCACCAAATGTAACAACTTTCGGCATTCTGATGGATGCTCTTTGTAAGGAAGGAAGGACCACGGACGCACTTGCATTGTTTGAAGTAATGATTCAAAGAGGTGAGAAACCTGATCTTTTTACTTACAGCATTTTAATTTGTGGACTACTCAACACAGGACAATGGAAAGAAGCCAAGCAATTCTTCAATGAAATGTTGGGTCAAGAAATCTCACCTAATGTGGTAACCTTCAACATTCTAGTGGATGCTTTATGCAAAGAAGGGATGATAGAAGAAGCTCAAGAAGTATTTGAAGAAATGGTTAAAAGAGATGTCAAGCCCAATACATTTACATACAATATATTGATTAAGGGATATGTTTTGAAAGGCCAAGTGGATGAGGCATTGAAAATCTTTGATTGCATGGTATTCAAAGGCTCAGAGCCCAATGTTATAAGCTATAATATGCTGATAAATGGCTATTGCAAGACTAGGAGAATAAATGAGGCTATGAGGCTTTTCGAAGAGATGATTCAAAAGGGGTTGCGACCTAACCTTGTAACGTATAGCATTATAATCCATGCCCTTTGTAGAAAAGGGATGTTGAGGGAAGCTCAAGATTTGTTTAGTGAAATGAGAGAAAAGGGTCTTATTCCAGATGATGTCATATTTAACACCATGATTCGAGGATGTATTAGGTGTTAGGATATCCATAACACATTAAAGCTTTGCAAAGAAATGGTTGAGAGTGGTTTCTCGGCTGATGGAAATAATGCATCTCATATTGTTGATTTACTTGTAATGGATGATCTAGATGTTGAATCTAAGGAAGCACTTCATAAGTTAATTCACAAGGAGTAAGGCATAGGTGATGAGGTCTACTAAGGCATTGGTATTCTTGAAGTAAGTAACCTGTTGGCCTTATTAAGCAGGTGTTGTTCATTCTTTCATCTCTTAATACAACTTTTTCATGGTTTATTAGAGAGAAAAAAAGCATTGTTATACTTGAAGAGTCATTTCGTATATACTGGCACACTTTTTTCCTTTCTTTATGTTCTTGCTTCAATGGGTGTGGTTGTAGTTTTCAATTATTTTTTCTCCCCTTCTTTTCTTTTTTCTATTTGTGTCAGGGAACATTATAAGGTTTTCTCCTTGGTTAATAACACCACTTGCTGTAATTTCGAATCGTGGGAAGCTCCGGAAAATGCATCACTTGATCTACTTGGTAGTGATAGGCTTCTCTGTAATTAGTAGTAATCCCTTTTTTTCATTTCCTATTTTATGTTTGTTTTTGGTACTTGGTTCTAGAATCCTTGATAGTATGAGATACTTCAAAGAATGCCTTAAAGAACAAAAGCAGCAGAAGCAAAAAGATGGTGATAATGAAATTGGTTATGATGATGATGAGCCGGTGCTAATTACAATGATCACGAAGTGTTACAGTCACCTTGATGAGGTTGATCAATTTGTTTTCTTTGTGGATACCTTCTAAAGCAACTAAGACTGCATCCTTCCTTGTGTTTTCAGTTCTCCTTAAACATGTTTTTTAGTGACTGATACAAAACTCTTTTTGCTTTGCTATGCAAGCATCGGAATAATTGAGGTTCCAGAACCTTACACAGACACTAACTTCCACTATCTGTTGTTTTCAAAACAGAGAGCTGAGATACAGAATGAGATGCTTTTTGCTTCAATGATTATTTCATTCCAAAATAAAAATAAATAAATAAATAAAAAGAATGTCAAATTGATGGATGCAGAGATTTCTGGAAGAAAAGTTGTGAGAAAAGTGTTTCTTTATTTCCAACTCATAGGAAGTGGAATACTCATTTGAGTGAGAGGCCTTCCATAAGTGGGAGAAGATCTTCCTTTCTCTTCTTAATGGAAGAGGAAAGATATTTTTCTATCCTGGAAGACTGTTAGTTACAAAACTTTATGTTGGTTTCAGGGATTGTTGCACTAGCCAGTGACCGTAAGGAATCTTCGGCTTTTAGTTGCTATCTGATATTCTTTAACCAGCTTAAGAAATTTTACTAAAGTGGGCTTTAGGAGGAAAGTACCTACTAAAGTGGGTTTTAGGAGAATTTTTTCTAAGTATAGATGAATATTTCAAGCTGCTAAATTAGTATTTGTAAGACATGCTACTAAACAGTGGCTGTAAAGCCTGCTTGTGTCAAATTTCTTACGCCAATAATTTAGGAATTATAACAATCCTTTGCCACTATATTGTGAAGACCCAGTGAAACTGTATTTGTTTTGTACTTGACTATGTTTATTGTACTACATACAAGTACTACTTTTGCCTTATGCTTTGTTTATTATACTACATTTACTCCCTATTTGTGCAATTGTACTATTAAGTGTAACTAATCTTGTCTTTTAGCTCATCTGTATCCTAAACAAGAGGCTCAATGCTCTCTTCTCGATTCTCAGGTGAGTTGGTACAGGTATGCACCAGTTCTGTTCTCATTAGGTCATTTGTGGGCAATGTCATGAACTTTATCCCAGTTATCAATGGAAGATTCTTGATTAATACTTATATTTATAGGGTGAATCTACAGGATCAGCTCTACCAACAGAAGGAGTGTCATGTCCTCTAAGGTGCACCATAATCTCCTACTCCCCCACTCCCTTTTCTTTTTTAATCCTATTCATAATTTCTAGGTCCTTCTACTAATTCTTAATTACAATTGTTTTAAAAAAAGAAAACTGTACTCCACTTGGACGCCTTTTGAGTTAATTTGGAGACTTGCGAATCAACTTGTGTTAACCTTGTTGCTAATAATATACTAATAAAGTATAAAAATTAAGAAAAGATACTTGTCCCCCTCAATTCCGAAAACTTTATTTGATATTGAATTTAGTTGACTATGAGCGTTTATCCCAGTCAACCTTGAATGAGTTCCTAAGGCAGGTCCGTAACATGAGTCTAAGAAATTCAAATGAGTTAACTCAGCAGAGTTTTTGAGTTAAACCATCTAGTTCTTGAACTATGATAAATACCATGTGATTAAGCTTAGGTAGGTGCACCACCCACCATTGAACAAATCCTAGTTCAGAGAGTTTCTTTTGTCCTTTTAACCTATCTATTCAAGTCATATTCCATGTTTCCTTATGGCTCTCATAATAGCGAATTGTTTTTATTCTTAATCTTGTTGATCATGAAATGTTACCTAACTGATCCGGTTATTTTTCCTCCAAGGTTCAATCTTCACTTAGTTTTCCAGTTTTCCTCCATTTATAACCCTTGTTTGTTTCACGTTGTTTATGTCAAATGCTTAGGTTCAGATTTTAGATAGTATCTCATACATTTATTCGATGAGTTTCCTCACCATAATTGACTTGTTTGCTTTAGCAGTCATAATCTTATTTTTATTAATTGAGATTGAAAAAAAAAAAAACTGGCCTTCTGTATCTAGTTGCTAGGGTGATTGATTACCACTCTGATGCTAATAGTTAATTTTTCTTATCTACTTTATCCTACTTTTGTTTTTTCTATTATGTATCTGATGAAAATCTAACTGTATTTAACACAATGAGAACAACTAATGAAGTATAAGTTTATAGTTCACCCAATCTCTCTCTCTCTCTCCACAAATTTTATCCAAGAAAAATATACTGGAATGTCTATCTGATACAGTTATACAGGAACAAAGATTTGAATGGCACATACCTGGGTTGTTGGCGATCAATCAAATCTCAGCCTGTCCACCCACTTGAACTCCATCTGTATTCAATCATGGTGGATCGACCTAGTTGAGCTTTTCTGTTTTAGGATTGCAGTTTCCACTTCCATACCTTATGAAAATGATGAAATAGCAGTTATACCCATGAAGATGGATTGGATGATTTCAGTAGTGACATTCCCTGTGTCTTGCAAGATAAGTTGCATGGCTAGAACCATAATCTTGTTATCAATGTTATGTATGCTCTAACACCTTGAGTGCCAATAAATTTGTTCTAAGTAGGAACTCAATTGTTAATGGATTCCACGATTTCTTAATTTGATGCATAGGAGTAACAGCTTCCATCTCATGGATTGACCACCAACATGGTCTTTTTCTTCTTCTTTTTTTTTTTTTTTGTTGGAAACAAAGAGCAATAACTGGTTTCTGGGGGAGTGATCAGAAAAATGATATCCTTTACCCTTCTCAAAGCAGCCCCAATATAAACTCCTAATTTATCCCTTCACATTATAAACATACGCCAATGGGAAAAATCCCAATATACCACACATCCCCACATATCTTCATGTCAATCAATGTGAGGTGAGGAGAAATAGATGTTTCTTCTGCACACCCAAATGGGTATTTATCTCCTTCCCATACCCATTTGGGTAAGGGATATAATAATTTGGTCATTTTAAGTATTTTGCCTCTTAATTTCATTAAAAATGTGGGTGACTACTTTGTATATTAGTACAATAATACTGGTTTCTGGGGGAACGTTAACTATACAAGATATGCAACTGTGTAACTAATTATGTAGACCGAATCCCATGGGGGGGGGGTCTAGAAAGTAGAACCTCATTGGTTGAAGTTGTTTAGCCTATGTTTATTTTTTTTTGGAATGTAAGTTTTATTAAAAGAAGGAAAGAAATTTTTTAGTTGCCTATAAAGGCTTCATCATATTGGGTAAGAAAATATTTCCTTTAAATTCATTATGGAGGCTATTGAACTCTCATTTATGGTTTTTGATGATACACTACTTTTTTGACACATCTCTCTTTTTGGCTTTCTTGCCTTTCTAATAATTATTGTTTAGAGAATGTGGCTCCGGTTCTGCTTTAACCGGATTGTCCGGCTATATCCTTCTCGCTTCGGCGTGTTATCGACTGGGATATAGACACGTCTCTAAAATTAATTATTAGTTTGTTCCACTTGAGTGAATGCATAAAATTAGGCTCTTTTAATTTAAATCTTTCATGATGTCTAAGCATGTTTAGTTAAGACTTATGTTCTGATTACTTATTGGCTTTCTTGCATTTCTAATAATTATTATTTAGAGAATGTGGACCCGGTTATGCTTTAATCGGACCGTCTGGCTATATCCTTCTCGCTTCGGCGTGCTATCGATCGGGATATAGACGTCTCTAAAATTAATTATTAGTTTGTTTTAATTTTCTATTTAGTTGTGTCATTTTTATATATTGTTGTGAATTACTAGAAGTGCGTGGATGATTTGAAAAACGGAGATACGGGGGTGTTGGTGGAATTATTTGGTATATATGGAGTATTTAATGCATTACCCGTCTGAAATATTATATATGTGATTTGTTCTTCATTTTACTTGCTATGGATGCATTGCACTTCACTAAGGGGATTGCAATTTTCCCTAGGATATAAATATGAAGATGCATCATCACACATATAACATTTTGGATTATCCCAGTGCACAGTTTAGGATTAACAGATATTTTACTTGTTTTATGATTTAATTAGTTCTCTTTTAATTTTGGCAACAATTTCTGCGTGTTCTTTGGATACATAGTTTACTTGACTATGTGCTTCTTGTTTATCTATCTAGTATAGGTAATCGAGAGTATAATATGTCATGTTAGATTCATGTATCATCAACATGTTTGAACGATTATAACGCTCTTTTTCTTCGTCAAGGTTTCACACCGATGACGATAAGTTCGATTAATCAAATACATTATCCACTAAAAGGTTGAGCTATATGCTTTTGTTTGAGATGTGTATTCTTGGAATTTGGTGTTGAAAAACCTGAATGTAAGCATTATACTACTTGAGTTGTATTAGAAATATCAAATTGTAGCTTTTTTTCTCCATTATTATTATCATATTGGTTGTAATGCATTTGATTTTGCATCCATCATGTTTATTGTGTTCCCTTTCGATTTTTCCTTACATTACTATTCCAAGTTCAACTTATTGTATTGCTTTTGGTATCAGAATGGGAAATGTTTGAAATTGTATGATTCTTAGAGGATGGTAGGTCAAGACCTTTGTATATTACATAATCCATTCATATGTAGTGTGATAGAACCATTTTATTTTGTATCGATCGATGTAAAATGCTATTTTATAGTATTAAGTTGCAAATGGTACTATCCCATCCTCCAGAAAACAGGGGAAACAATAGATGTTTTCAATTAGCTTAGTGTACTTTTTCTTTCCCTTTTTTATTGATCTTTGTTTACATTCATGTTTAGGTATTAGACTTTAAAAAGCAGACAAATTTCAGCTACGAATGTAGGTTGAAGGATTGTAATTGCTGGGTTATGGTAGATTTTTGTTTGAATGTGATATTTAATAGGGTTTAGAATTGAGAATTTTTCATGTGGCTCTTTTTGTTGTTCTTTTCTTTTCTGAATGATGTTGCCTGCCTGTAACCCCTCCTCTTTCTGATTCTTGAATTTATTTCTGTAGATAATACTGTATGTTGTTTTGATTCAAAAGAATATGTAAAAAGTTCAATTGTAAGCAGTATGTAGAAAGCCTCACAATCAATGCAACAGCAGCAGCCCCACCTCCACCTCCACCTCCACCTCCACACCCACCAGAC